>JAGFPH010003385.1:116086-153664 GCA_018207615.1 Philaenus spumarius | reverse complement strand
CTAAGAATTACAATGTTCAGTCATCTATTATACCTATACATACATCTAAACAAAAATTGTATTGCTTGGCTGTTATTTTAAAAAATAATATAGCTTATTCTAAGCTCATATGGTTATTCACACTTCAACAAAACCAAAACTAGCAATTTTTTTAAATTTTGTGCCTGTTTGTTCAGGCCAGGCTAATCTCCTGAATGGCTGAACCAATTTTAGATAAAACTTTCATTTGCATGAAGACGACTTTTCAGAGACTAATCTAGGCTACTTTTTACCCTGGAAATATTTTTGGGTCCTATGTAAAAATTAAAAAAAATATGAACAAAATTATGGGTTTTGAGAAGGAATGTGACACGCAAATAAACATTTTCTTCACAACCAACAGCATTTTAAGATTATTTTTATATTGTTCTATTATATAAAAATCCAGCCATTCACACAAAAAATGTCAACACACCCCTTCTCCACCCTAACCCGATCCAAGTGACTATGTCCTAATCAATCGACATTTCAGTGAAAATATCAGATTATACAATAATCTGTTTACATTTGCTTTGCCACGAGTCACCGGAGGGGTTGTCGAAACGAGCAGGAGATTTACCCTAGTAGTAAAAAAATGTAGAATGCTTAGGGCAGCATTTTGAAATTTGGTTCTTGACACTTTAGATGTAAAGTACTAGTGTAAATCCTAATGTTCAAACAAATTCATTTGCTCGCTATGTGTACCACACTAGTGGACTGTTACACACAGTATAAACAGAAAGTCTAACGAGCAGTAGGTGTATTCATTAACATTAGCTTAACACATTCCACTGTATAAAGCCATTGTAAATCTGCTTACACAAAGTTATACAATGTGTTTTTCACTTGACAAAAACAAAACCTCTTTATTTGTATTCAAGATGTATCAACATGTTTTATTCATACTGTAACATACCCTTTGTCTTTCTTTCCTTTCCTAGGTTATTCAAGAATACCTTTAAAACTTTTTTAAAAGCAGAGTTGAGGGTGAAAAATATTATGGTTACCATCGCCAACTGATATACACCCTACTAACTTTGGTATTAATAATTAAGATACCTTAATTAGTACTAAGGCTCTGCTTCAGAACCTTAGTTAAAAGTGCAAGGGATAGGAAAAAACATTTCAGAAGGGGCAAATACTTGATGTTTTGCAACCATTCTACAAAACTTTACCATGCTATTCAGAAGGTCAAAACTAGCAAATGATACAATATAATATGTGTCCTCTCTTGCTTAGTTTATTAGCTGTCTGCCTGAATGTGTTTTTGAAAAATATTAAGTCATGAATGGTTTAAGATAAATTAATGAAACTCAGCACAAACGTTTATCTCATTAGTTTACACAAATGTGCAAAATTTAATTTTGCTGCAATTATCCGTTTCAATATGGCGGAAGTTCAAACTTTTCGAGTTGAATATCTACAAACTAAAGATTTAACAAAAACAATATCACAAAATATAAAATATAATCATTGAAGAACGAACAAATTCGTAACTACCCTAGTACGCATACTATCAAATCTGATCAAAGTTATTGTAAACTTACTAAACATTATTTAAAATATCTGTATGTAGGCCTAACAATTAAAGATGCGACCAATCCTTACTTCAAGGGGTGACCAAAAATGAGATTGCAAAACAATTTCATTACTCCCTTCGTAGACACAATATCGAGACAGTTTAAAATTGTTGGAAATCTTTTAAATATTACCACCAAAAATTCTGTCCAAAACTTTTTTTATAACTGCAATCTTAGTGCTAAAGGTGGACTAAGTTGTTTAGAGCCAGCTTATGGAAGTATTTAAGAACTTCAAAATATGCACCTCTAGGCAAAGCCAAAAGATTAAAAAATTTTTAATTTGTAGTCATGAATTTCTTCGCACCTGAATTATTGTTTCAGTTTTTGACACTCTGACCAAATTTTGGAAAAAATATAGCCACACATTAAACTAATGTTATATTTATGAATGTGTGCTGATTGTTTTTAAATATAATTTTTTCACAAAAAAAAGTGAACAGTGGGTATCATGTTTCAACATTAATTTTCATTGCCTCCATTATTTGCATGACAAATCCAGTAAGGAATAAAATAATAGTTATCTATACACTTTACAGTCAAAATGGGTCATTGTTACATAAAATTTGCCATTTTTAATTTAGTTTCCTCGAAAAATTTATTTTACATGATTTTTAAATTTAACTTCTAGGAGGGCTATACTTACAAGTCATCAATTTTTCAAGAGAATTCAATCTCTACTTAGGGATTTAATATATAATCAAAACAATATTGAATATTGATATGAAATATACACCAGGAATATTGTTGTGTTATTAATATAAATCATGGCCAATACCCAGAAAAGTTTCAAATATCAATTTAAACTGTTTGCAGGGTTTAAATTCCCTTACACATCACCAGCTCAGATTGCAATTAAAATGAAAAATTGCACATACTGACAGCCTGTGTAGTTTCACTAACAAGCAAGTTATCCGACTCTAATAGGATTAACAATATTAATATACAGTTTACATCATGTTATTAACCATAATTAATAAAAAGCTCTGCATTATTTCCCCAAATCACAAATATCTTTTATTCAAAACTAGGAGGCTCCGCCCTCTGCTCACATCGCTCACCGACTCCTGTAGCGAATCTCGGCGCAGCAAATAGAAACATATTATTGTATTATCTAATATTTTCACGAATGTGACGAATGATTAGGACAGAGGCGCTTGGATTTAAGTAGCATGTGCTGTAATTTCACCATTAATATTTAAATAATCAACATTTCAAACAAATTTTGATATTGCCACTAAAGGAAACAATATAATATGTAACACCAGATGTTTAACTTATATAATACAGTAAACATTTTTTGTTTATTTTTGTTTGCTTTTATTTTGTTAAACTAACCTAAAAAGACGTTGGTTGTGAAGAACAATAAACTGATTCTAAATTTGCTAAGTTGGTTACTATGATAATGCATGTAAATGCATTCAACAAACATGTGTTGATAAGCTTTTGATCCGAATCAGCTGTGTTATCTGTTAATGGACTGGGAGTAAACCCCCAAATTTTTCACGGCTTTTACGCTTTAAAATCAAAAGGTTGCAAAATAATTTCTTAGTGTGTGTCTATGACCAAAAAAAGAATATACCTACAATTTTTTGTATTTTTATCTTAAGCAGTTTTTGCTCTAAATTGATTCTTCGTCAGATATTACAAAGACACTTTTATATATAGATTAAGTTGCATCAATTCTTTCATGGCATATACAATAAGAAAAAGGAAAACGGACATCTGTATGAAAAAAAATTCATTTGGCTACAAACTTTTAGTAAAGTAATAAAAACTACAAAATGTTTGAAAATTAAATAATATGTATTTTTAACTTTAACCATTAATTAAATAAAACAACTTGTTTAGATATAAATAAACCTAATACAGCTATTCCATGGCAAAGGAAAGCTGAAACCCTCCACCTAGAGTAACCCTTTCAAACGTTTGATTTATGACAGAGAAAAGTAGGAATTTTGTTGAAACGTGTAGATTGGTTTGTCAGAGAAAAATGACAGACTTGCTATATCGGAAGGGGAGGGATGAACATATGTACGTCCGAAATACTAATGGAAATCCACACTTGAGTTCCCATGCTTTCAATAACTGCATGAAGTCATTGTGTACTTTCATTTTTACAATCACTTAGGCAAGATTTACCCACAAAACTAAACAAAAACTTCTATAAAAGTATACAGTAGAGTACTTACGAATAGTACTATCCTATGTTATTATAAAGAAGAATAGTTTGTATGTTTATTAAAATCTATTTACCTAAAAGAATGTGTTAAAACTTTGTATAGTCTTTTCTACTGGGCCAAAATTAATGATGTTGGCTTAAGCTGGTGGTACTTATTACTTTATCAAGGAATTAGTTTCTTCCATGCTTAAATTGTTCCTCCCATGCATTTATTATAGGTCAAATTAAAAAAACTTTTAGTTTTCTTTAAACAGAAAACCAATATTAATTTTAATTTTTTGTTTGCATAAAAGGATGTTACAAATTTGATAGTTTATAAGATTAACATTAGACTAAGTAATTGATGACATGAACTCATGTTTTATTGATAATTAATGAACTGTTTTTATTAAAAACAAAATATTTATTTCTTTAGCAACCAATTATTTATTATGGTAAGTAAATTTAAAAAGAAATACCAGTCATTCTAGTGATAGCTGTCAGTTTTAAACTATTACTTGAAAATTATATTCAATTAAATTTCCGTACCATATTTTAAAATGTTCATAATAAAAATAAACCGATTGTTATGCTGATTGGTTATGATTGTTGTGCTGACATATGACATTGATTTGATTTCACCTTAACCTAAAAACATTAATTAGATTCAATGAATCGGCTTCTAATAATATAGGGCAATTATACAATGTTAGTAAAATAAATAAACTACTCTAGGCCTAGAATGGTTATCTGTGAAAAAATGCTTAAGGTTCGGCAGACCCAGCCACCATCTTGAATTACAACTCCCATAAGAGCAATGTTAAACGGGTAATGAGATTACTGGAGTAATAATGATCGGAAAATTATTCTGAATGTGTCATTTTAAAGGTTAGAACAGTCCGAATGTGGATGTCTTTTAGTTTTTTAAATTTGTTTTTAAATAAATTTGTTCTTCGACTTAACTCAAAGTCAAAGTTTGCGATTTTTTCCTTATTGAATAAAGCAAATACCAAAAATGTAAAAAGACATCCACATTCGAAGTTTAATTACCTTTCAAATAAAAATAGTTTCAATAATTTTGGATAATTTATAACGAAAAAATCCTATGTATTGTGGAAGCATGTACTAGCCGAATTTGTGTTCCTTATCGAGTGTATTGCCCGCACTCTGGTTTTTATCACATCAACTTGTTGCTCGCGGAGGAATACTAGAAAAATATTAAATCCGTTAATTTTGAATATGTGAGAGAAAGCTGTGTTTAATAAAATGTTTAGATTTTTCAATATGTCCTATAAATATGGGTATTCCAACTCAGTATTGGATTATGACCCATGTTTGTTAACAATATAACTAATAAGGTTGTATTTACATAGCATAGCCCATGTTACATTGGTTAAAAACAAACAATTTAATCGGATTCAAACAATTAATCATACTGTATATTAATAACTTATGAACCAAATTAATAACTAATTTTCCGGCTAACAAGATGTAGTGGTTATACAAAAGTATAGTTATATTTGATATTATGATCGCTGTACATATATTTTTAACATATGAACCAAATTCATTGCTGATTTTTGTTATAGAAATTATTAATCTTGCGATTCGAACTTCAACGTATGTCGGACATCCGCTGTGTGTCCAGCAAAACCTACGGCAAGAACCACATCATTGCTTCAGACCCGCTAAAATAAAATGACTCATACTTTCGTTTTGCAAGCAGCAGAGTAGTGTTTGTCTAACAGAGGCGGCCTTTTCCGAGAAAAATGTTCCCTCGTGCCGATCGGAAGAAATTTTGCAGTGAAGGCAATTAGGCAATTAGTTTGTTTATCCTGACCTCGTAAATTCCTTCAGTGGTGCGTGAAAAATAGATAGACTGAACTTTATCCATACCGTATTTGATTTATTATTTTTATCGTATTGTTATGTTTATTGTATTATTATTATTATTATTATTTACATTTTTGCAGTCAGATATCGTATAATTATTACCATTTGAATTGTTATAGTTACCATATTTGTATAGTGATTTTTAAATTTTAAAATTCTTATTTTTTATAGTTACCGTAACACTATTAATATTAGTTTAGTTAATTAATTCGAAAGCATATAATTCGTTTTTAATTTTTAACCATAGTTTATTGTAGGATCTAAATCCACAAGACAAATTCAGAAAACTAAACAACGCGGCGGAGTTAGACTGGCTGAGTGGTATATTAAATTTGTTGTTTATTTTAACTAGTTTTGTATTATTACTGGAGTTGAAACCAGTCTACATTGTATTCAACTTAAAAGTAGGAGAAAATTATAGTCTTTAATAATAAATTCGAGTTTTGGAGTGAAAAGTGAGTTTTTGAGGAGACAGTCGAAATACGACAATTTTCAACTAGTGCTTGAGTCCGAACGATTCATCGGAGAAGAAAACCTAAATTGTAAATTTTATAGGAAATTTTATGTTCTTTCATTTTAAATAAGAAGGTTATTTATGAAAAGTTGATAGTTTTCAAGTTAGCTTATAAGAGAAAAACCATTCAAAAATGAGATTTTTAAACTTTTTCCACTTTTTTTCAATGTTGTGTCACGAAATTTTGAGGCAAACATCACATTTGGATTCAGCACCCCAAAAAACATATTTACAATGGAAGAAATCAAAACTACCCTAAAATTTTCCTGCTAGGGGCTCTTTGGAGCACAAATTAACTGTATTACCATAGCAATGATCATGAAATGATAATAGATTAAATTACTCCATATGAAGAGAGTGTCAACATATTTTATACTTGTTCATATATTTATATAGTAATATTAGTTTATACACTATTTTAATCAATGTTTTTGTTTACATAAGGTGTATTAGCCCAGTCGGTGTAGGTTACAACTACCAGTAATTTACAATACGGCTGATTTTTTTTATAAAAGTACCTTAAAGTATGTAAATTAATAAAAAAAAGTTTACCAGTCTATCGATTTCCCAAAGTAAAAAAAAAATAATTGTTTTTTCGATATTCCTTAATATTTCGAGCTGGGTTGAAGATAAATAAAAATACAAAATACCACCGTGTAGGGGAAGAATTTTTCAATTAAAAAGGTCATATGTATTTCTTTCGTCCAAGCATAGGTTTGTCTGGAAAAAATTCGATAATGCAGATATGTATTTTGCAGCAGGGGAAATCACAAAAAGGATAAATCTCATTCATATATGAAGCGTTGGCTTATTCTAAATTAGCTGAATTTTAATATAACGAATTGAACCTTGACATAGGAGTTATTTAAAATATATATTTTAAACATTTATGCTGAGTCTCAGCTTGTTATCTTAAAAATAACCCGATATAGAGCCACTTGACTTATCAATTGGTTTCTCGATTTTAGGAGTACCGGACCCACGAACTCATTTTAAACGGCTCGTTTCGAAAATTTTCAAAATATCGACCTAAAAGTTTTTTTAAAAATTAAACATATAGATTCAAACAAGATCAAGAAGTATAAACCTTTTTTATTATTTACTTTTAAAAGCACAAGTAACTTTAAAAAGTATAATTTTAGACCTTTTTAGATTTTTCATCAAAACGCTTGAGTTGATCAGCTGCAGATTAGTCAATTTTTTTTAATATAGTTTTTAAAATAAGTATAGCAAAAACAATTGTGTTTGTAACTTCTGTACCAATTTTTAAATTGATATGTTCAAAAATGTTGAAAATGGAGTGGTTGAATCCAAAGGTGTTATAGTTAAAACGAGATAAGTAAAACAGAAGACTATTTTCAAGCGCCTCGTTTTTAAAAATAACAGGAAAAAATCGTTCATACTTACTAAGAATATTTATACTGGTGTATTCAACTTGTAAAACAAATTTGATGTTGACATTATAAAAATTGACGAAACTGAAATAGATTGAAAGGGCTACAGCGTTCGGTAAGCAAAAAATCGTGAGGCTCGTTGATAAGTCTGATGGCTCTAGCTCATCAAATTTTTAACTTGAGTCTTGTTATATAAGTTAAAAATAAGCTTTTCTCTTACTATACCAAGTTTTAATTCGATATATTACAAAATGGCCAACTTAGATCTGCTATACGTATGGACGGAAATCTCAGTCAATATTCAAGGTAAGAAAATGCTCGTTTTAAAATGTAGGCTATATACTTTGATATCAATATAAATTGTAAAATAGGATAAGTTGTATAACCAAAGCAAACATCAGTGGAAGATTGCGGCCTCAACGCTATTGTAAATATCGAGTTGTTTTGTAGTTCTACTAAAGACTAAAACTGTAAAATTATTTTGAGAAGGCGGCGATAGCGAGAGGGAGAGAGAGCGAGAGAGAGAGAGAGGGGGAGAGAGAGAGAGAGAGAGAGATAGTATAGCGAGACAGACTTTTTACATTGTCACGCATGCGCATTTCAGTACGTCTGTCACCTAATAGAAGTAGTTCCCCGGCGGCCTATATTTTTACTAGTGGAAGAACGACATTTCGCACACAAACTCAAATGTTATTAGTGTACAGCTTTGCCACTTGGAGCGCTGCGGTCAACACAGAAATATTTTTTCACTCCTGCCGAGCCTTAACTAAATCATGTACAGTTTTTTTCCTGAGCGTCTAATAGGAAATCCCCTACAAAAAACTAACCGTGATGAAAGAGCCAACTTCCAGATCCCCTTCAAAAATAGTGATATTGTGGGCAAGTCTGCTCTTAAGGCCATATCCTCATTTCACTTTTCTACTTTCATGAGCAACACTTCTCTTTTATTTTTATTTCTGAACACTTGGACAGTTTCTTAATGAGGCACAACATCAGGATCGCGTGTGCTCACATAGGAGTTGCATGGTTGATGGGAAGGAGAGAACTCACAAGTGTTGATTTCCAAAATTATCAACTTGATAACATTCTAAAGAACTAATCAATGCTAAGGTTTTACTTTTTATGAATTGAGAATATTTATACATTTATTGAAGCACTATGTGAAGATAAAATAAAAAATCTTGTAACTATTAGTATTAAAATTGATAAAGGTAGAAAGTCTTTAAAAAAAGAAATACATCTGTGTATTTTAGCCAATCATAAATGTAAATTCTGAGGTGTAAAACATATTAAGTGAAACAAGTTTATCCCGAAATATGATTTAAGCAATATATATGCATGACCATATATACAATATGGTAGCTACTTGGACTGCAATATACAACACATTAACCCTGACCTAGTCTATTGATTTCCTATAATTCACACAAAATCCCCATTGTATAACGTAATTAATTACTTTACACTCATGTCAGTGTTAAGTCAATCCCAATGTAAACAATAAAAACTCATTTATCAGATTAATCCTGTTTAAACATTATTATTGAAGTACAGTAGTTTTGTTATCCTCAAACAATATACTAATTGTCTATCATGTCTACTAAAATATATACTGTATAGTAATTAGTGTTACTGGCAAATTTGCATAAGAAAGATGAGCTATTGCAGTGGCACTTATGGTGAGACGTAAAGTCGGGAGTAGTAAATGAGCACCGATCATGGACCCCAGAACACGTATTTGGGTGTCAATAAAAATTGTATATAATATGTATTTATGCACTCTAACGGCAGCATTTTAAGGCCAATTTGGTATCCACGTTGGTTGCCTCAGTCGCTCAGATGAGTTTGTTAGCCAAAAAAGTTCAAGCACGTTTTTTGACCGGAAGTAACTTTTTTTTTAGATATTTCGTACCAGAATGACACTTTTATCTAAACAAATAAATGAAGGATATTATTCTGCACATTTTGTCTTTTACACTACCACTTTATAGCTTACTTGATTTCCCCAAAATCAATCAAAACTTAAAATACCATACAAGAACCCGGTTCAAGTCCACACGGGGGATTTTACTGTGGGGGCATCTTCTGCTCCTACGGGGAGTCGGTGGGTCTTCAGGGAGCAACACAAAATGTTTAAATATAAACATAGAGCTTCAAACATTTTGATTCCAAGCAAAGAAAGGCACGGCAACCCTATCCAGAATGGTGACTGAAAAATATGTTTTTCACAAATATTGGACCCCTACCAAAAATGTTTAACAATTTAAAATAGAAAGTGATTTTGACTTTAAAGAATTAGAAAAGGGACTTTGAAATGTCATTCGATTAACCACATTCTGCGACGGTGCTAGAATGAAACGGTACTCACTTTACGAATACGCTTCGTACACTTACACCAAGGTACCAAGGCACAAAGTGAAATAATGATGAACAAAGCAGATAGTTAAATATTTTGTTTAGTGACGAAGCCACTTTTTTCTTAAATACGCAGAGTCCCGCTAATCCGAAAATCCGCCTATTCCAAACAGAGTTCAGAAAAAATACCTATTTTTTAAACTTAAAAAACAGGAGAAATTAAAAAGACGCTCGTGATCATTTATTAGCACTTTCACCACTGTCCAATCTTTTTAACACTTCAAGTTTTTTTTTTTTTAAAGTACACGAAGCATGACTTGGTTTACTTGCCATGTTTAATGTTTAACAGTTGACGTCAAGGACACCGACTAATAAAAAAAGGCACAGTGACTCGGTAAAGTAACTCAACACTCACGGAACAAAGTTTTACAATAAATTTGCAACAAGCAAAATTTAACAAGTTTTGCATTAAATTTGCAATAATTTGCTGTTTATCAAACTCCCTTAGAGTAAACACTGAACTAGATACATCTAGAATAGTGCTCAGTGCAGTGATTCATAATTATGTTTGAAACGCAGGAGGGAAAGGGGTAGATAATGTCTCGGCGCTATGAGTCATCGAAGGAAATGCATTTCCTTTCCGATTTTCACTGAACCTGTTCATAAGCCGATCAAAGTTGTATAGAGTTATATGTGCAGATGTCCCTGCACATTATTTACCCATTAACATGTCAATACGTTCATATTGTTTATGAAATCCGCTTATTCCGAATTCCCACTAATCCGAACAGTGTTCGGTCCCAATTAATTCGGGTTAGCGGTGCTCTACTGTAGCTCAGAAATCAACATAAATGCCATTATCGGTCAGACCAAAATCCTCATTAGATGGTTGAGAGGGTAACACCCAAAGATCTCAGAAATTAAATGTATGGGTAGGCATTCTAAATTATAAAATAACACATAAAAAATAATAATTTAATTTTAATATAAGTGTTGGTAATCGTTTAATATTTTGCCTCTAAGCCAAAATTATAACAACATAATAAATAGTACTGATCTGATCTAATTTATATAAATAAATCAGTTCAACACACAAATAATAAGAACACAAAATTGAATATCTTTTAATCACTTAGTAAGAAAACCAGTTATATACATTAACTGAAAGTATTATACTTCTTTAAAAATAAAAGAATTTATTCAATTAACATTGTTCAATATGGTTAATCATTTCATAATCTATTGCAATGTACATTATTTCAATGGAAAACTTTAACATTAACACATTTATCAATTGCCTTTGTAACAGTCTTGGGGTTTAAATATGAATAAATAGTTTTAATTGTTCTAAATGTTGTCTTTATCTATTAAATAACACACAAGAAATCTTAACCTCGGTAGGTCGGTGCCAACTATTCCCTAGTATTGATTAAGATAAAAGTAAACAAAATATTGTAACACACAGTTAAGGAATAAAAGTAAACTATATGAAAATAGTGATTAATTATGGTTATGATAGTGTAATGTGATTGTAAGAACTAGCCATCACTTAGTTCAAAGTTTGTTCACACATGTACGAGTTTATATAAATATGAAAAATAATGTTCAATGACTTTCTTTAACTCAATAGTCTTAGAAATTCTACCCTAATTATACAACAGGATAAATTAGACTTAGTAATAGATTGGAAGGATCTCACCAATATACTTTATTCTTCTTGATGTCTCTTTTTGGGTTCGACCAATTTTTATTATATATTTAACTTGATGAGTTATACTGCAAGTCTTTCTTGATAGTTTGGATGGTATATTTGGTCATAAACGGGTCAATTTCTTAAAATTATTACTCACTAGCCAAATGGCGTACTGTTCCCTTTGGTAGTTTTACAAGAATGAAAAATTATTGCACTTTTGGTCCACTTCGGAACTTTACACAATCGCCGACTTGATATAGTCTTCGGGGGTTTTGCGTTTGTAAGTGTTAGGAATTGATTAGTTTAAAATTTGTCTCTTTTTTGAATGTCAAGTTATTTTTTGAAAAGTAAAATCATTTAAAGAATAATCGATAGATATTGTACAGTGGAAATAAATAAATGGAATAAAACACTTAAATAACTCCATATTACAGGTACCCTTTTTATAATCTAGTCTTTTATATCTACAACTTAAAGAAACTAACTAACTCTTATTTTGTAATCCGTGCAAATTTATGGTTCAATCACGGGTAAGTTACTCCGTCGTGGGCGTGGCTATCCCAAATAAACATGTCGCCCTTTGTATGTTATAGATGATTCTCAATTAATTTCGCAATTCAACGGTCTTAACGGTGTATATTTGATATTTTTGACAAAGACGTTTTGTATGTAAAAAGGTTCGTTCTGTATGTAGGCCATATCAGTTTTTCTCTAAAATTTGTGGTTCTCGCGCATTTGGAGTTTTTCTTACGGGTTCCGCTTTAAATTGGTCATGCGTTAGGCAAAGATTCTGACTTTCAAATGTAAAGAGTTAATGAATAATTTAGTATTGAATCAAAGTAATAATTTTCCTGGATTGATCTATTAATTTTGTTTGATTTTGATATAGGAAGTATAAGGCAAAAATATCAGGAAGTAATTTTAATTAGTTTTTTTCAATCTCGAAAACTGGGTTATTTGACAACTTGTATATTTTTCTGGGAGTTTACATATTTTCCGCTACCTGTCACTTGCTTACACTAGCCTGTTTGAATGACATTCCATAGATTACCCCCCCCCCCCCCTCCCCGCCTTTTTTCTTAATGAAACTCTTGATTTACGTGTATTTAATATTTATTATATTTTGAATTGTTATAAGATTTACTGAATGATTGAATGTTGAATGATACTCAAAAGTATATGAAGTATGTGCTAAAAGATTATATTGCAAAAATAGAATTGTTCTTAAATAGAAAATTATTCCCAAAATTACAGTTTCCAAAAAATGAGACATAGATAGGTTGAAATGTGTTATGTGAACTCAATTGGACCAAGGATCTTGAAATTTGACTTTCAGGTGGGAAACAAAATTTAAAATAACAACAATTTAAAATAACCTTCCAATGAATTTCTAAAAAGAAGTGAATAGGTCCAGTTTGCGTTGTCCGCAAAAAGTTATACCTATAAATGACAGACTATGAGTTCTTTAAGAGTAGTTTTCTTTTAACATTCTGTATATTTAAGTAGTGATGAGTTACTTTTGGATAAGTTACCTGTTCAAAGCCTCCAAGAATCTCTGTTGTGTCCATTGCTGAATTCACTGCAAGTACTTTTAGCTCCTTGCCGCAGAGTTGTGATAGTGTTCTAACAGCTGATGTTTTCCCACTTCCACTGTTGCCAACCTGTACAAAACAACATACGTCTCAGAGCTTACAACAGAGGCAAACATTCGCTGGCATAACTTAAGAATGTCTGAGGCAACTAAACTTACAAGTAAAAATAAAATTAAACAGAATTTTAGTAATTTATTTCACTCACTTTCCCTGATTTTTTTAAAAATTTAACCGTAACCAGAGGAATTTTTTAATTTAAATTAAATTAACCAGAGGTTGTGTAAAATTTTGTTTATTTCTGAAACTACACGTCAAACTCAAATACTAGCAGAAGGTAAGTCTATGTTCAGGATGATGTTACTTTATGTTGTAGATGAAAGGTTACTCTATGATCAACCTTGTTTTAAGTGTGTATTAGGTAGTAGTCCAGTCAATGAATGCTCAAAAAGGGGGTGTAGAGGGAAATGGAAGGAACACAATTGTTTGTGTTTGGGACATTGTTTGGACTAATTAGAAGGTAAACATACTAAAAGTCCCCTTTTCTAGCAGGTGAGCGGGGTGCAAGGGAGCCTGTAGAAGGTCCTTTTTTTCAGTTTTTCACTTTTATATCTCAAAAACTAGTGTCTTAGCGATACGACCATTCTATACAAAAGTAAAGCTCACAAAATGTGCTACAAGATTTAATCTATTCATTTTTTCACTATCTCGCATAGTTTCTGAGATATCCACGCTCAAAATTCGCTTATTTTTTAAAAAGAAATTTTTCTTCACTTTTTTGCCTTATTTGGCTAGCTAACTTTTCAGCCATTCGTCCTACAAAAAATGTATAACGTAGGAAGTTGTAGAGCATTAAATTTCCTTCCAGTAAGAATATATGATATTTTACTATATTATCTTCAACCGTTCAAAAAATGGAGCATTTTTAATTTTACGTGTAAATTCCAATATCTTGTAGAAAAACTTAGTAGTATTCTTCATTTTAAGTGTATTTTATATTGTGATCATTGTTATATCAATACTAACCAGTATGGACATCCAGTTGTTATTCACACAAACAGCTAGACTTCTCAGAGTAGATAATTGGTTACGCAGTACAAGCAGCTCATTGTGTTTATCTGTCAAAGCATTGATATTGCCAAACTGCATTGCTCTACTTATAGGTATGTCACCAAAATACACACAACTAGGTGCAACCACCACTCCAGGGGTTTCTTTATCCAAGGGATATTCTTTACCCAATTCTTCTTTATATAACTCCAAGATCTGAAAAATATAAACCATTAATAAATGATAAGGCGAAAAATAAATCTCTATCTATACTAATATAAAAAGGTAAAATTTGTTTGTAAGTTGTATGTAGGGTGTAATTTCTGGAACTACTGAACCGATTGAACAACATTTTTTACTAATAAAAAAGCTACACTAACCCTGAGTAATAAATGCTAAAATTCATTTTGAGAAAAGATATTTTTAATTTCTAAATTCCAATATTTGAAAATAAGGATTAAATTAAATTAAGCAAATTAAAATTTAGGACGTTAAACCTATAGTGTTTAACAGGTGTATTCATATTATTTACTCACGAATTACCACATAAAAAATTAATTGATTCATTTTATGTTAGTTTAATTTGGATCCATACAAATCCTTTAAAATTAGAGGTTAAAAAATGTTTCTATCTTTGTTAGAAACCGAGAAATGCAGCCGTTCTGATACATTTTTGACACTCTGTACATTAATACGCTAATTAATTTCTTCATTGGCAACGTCATTATTTTTCAACCAATATGTACAAATGAAGTACCATTTTATATATAGGCCTATATATATATATATATATATTTATGAGATACCTACATTATATTTGTAACATCTTTCATAAACTTAGTAGCAATAGCAAATCAAAAGAAGGTTAACTGATTAATAATTAACATATCTCCATATTATACTTTATACTTCTTTCAATGATGAAAAAAGGTATTTGATATTTCTCACTCAACTTGAAATTTAAATTTTGGTTCGTACCAAAAACCCTATTCTTGTTTTTTCTTGATCTCCATAAATTGTATTTAGTAAATTCTTGTTTCTCGCTTGTTCCTAAACCTCAACTCTCACCTTTTTCTCGATAATTTGTACTAAACAACATCCCATTCTCATCTCTTAACTGAAAAAATCACTCTTGCAAACCCTTAATATGTATATTTTTGTTTGCAATCTAACGGGCGCATTTTACATGCGATTTGGTCCAAATTTCTTACTCACGTTTTTTTTCTAAGTCGCTCGCATGAGTTCCTAAGCCAAAAAAATCCAACAAACGGAAGCATGTTTTTTGACCAGAAGTTAATTTTTTTTAGATTTTCCGGACTAGAATAAAATTTTTTAGGGGTTTATGTAACAAAATAACTATAGGAGATTATTCTGCACATTTTGTTTATTTAACCTTATACTGTTTCTCTAAAATCTATCAAAATGTTAAATTCTATAAAAGTACACGTGGGGGATTTGGCCATGGGGGAAATTTCTAATCCGAGGCTGCAAGGTCGAGGTGCAAACTTGCAAAGAAGGCCATAATCCGAAGGAGTTTTTCCGCTGTGAGTGGATCGCGGATACTGAGATGCAAACAAATTCTACTAATATATTTCGTACAAGCAGACAGCTATGAGGCAGCCTTTATGAGTAAAAGATTTCCCAAATAGATGGTTGAAACCACAAAACATATTATATAAAATTGAAAGTAAAAACAGTAGGTACTTGGTGAAACTCCATATTAGGTGCAAACAATATACGGTATACATATTTGTTAAATTTGTTCTAGTTTATTTTGTACTCTAAAACATATAAACTTACTTTTGAAAATTCGGTCAACTAACGTCAATGGTTCATCTGTGCGATCTAACTACATTTAACTAGTAATTAATTGTAAATATGAGAAGAAAAATATTACCAAAGTATGACAGCCTACTTCAGAAGTAAATCTGACTTCTCTAATTTTATTTTGAATCAGCATAATGAAGACCTATTTTATGATCTATATTTTGGTTACAGATAGACTCACCTTATTCTTATCCTGTTTTGTTCTCATCCTGTCCATATAAATAACTCCAACAAATCTCTCAGGATGTGGTGGATCGCCCATTGCTTGAGCCCACCTAGTCAGATCCCTTAAGTTCATCTCCCACGGAGCCCCTTTAATGCCCCAAGCAAGTCCACACTCTTTGTTCAGTCTTGAGTTAAACCTAACCATACCTTCAACTAAAGATACAGGCAGATGAGTGTTTAAGTTGCTTGTAATGAAAAACAAATCTTCTGATGTTAACTGTTCCAAGTACACCTATAAACAAAACAAACAAAACAATATATACTTTACATTCAAAAATTAGACCAACTAAAATCACCTTAGTTTTTCTGTCTGACAGTCACTCCCGTCATTCAATACCTAACGGCTATGCCAACTCTTCTTATTCAGTTACTGTCAAATGTTTTTTGCAAGTCAGATTATTACTATCAAAATTAAAACTATCCATTAACATAATACAAATACACATTTAACCCTTCCAGCGCTAGATAAATTTCAAGGACCACTCACACTGTAACGCTACATACAGTACTCCCAAAAAATTAAGTTCTCAATAAGTCAACGCTAAATTTTTTTTCGATTTTCTTATACCAAAAAATGAGGCATGGGAATAAAAAATAGTTTTTTTAATCAAAGTTGGTTTATTTGACAGCAAAATAAGTAAAAAAAACACTACAAAGTTAGAAAGAATCAAGCTCGTGAAACCCACACTGGTTTATTACATATTGTGTAGTTAGGGTTATTATAAAATATTGTGAGAATTGAAATTAAAAAAAGAACATATAACCATGGTTGTGTTACATTGTTTTTACAGCTCAGGGTGTGGTAGGTACCCTTTGAAACACGCATTGGGGTGTAGGTTGGGCTGTGCGGTGCAGGTCTCACAAAGGTAGATCGTTTCCTTTCTCATTCCTTGTTGAGCGCAAACAACACATCTAATAGTTCCCTTTTCTCTCCTTGCCATAAAGTGTTTTCTGCCATAAAACAAAGAACGCAGAACAGTTTTGCACGGAGTCTGCACGGTACTGACTTGCGAGTTAGTTCGCCTACAGCGTTAGCGTCGCTCTAAAAAGAGCATTAGTGGTGTAGCTCCCCAACCTAGGTGCTCCTCCCACAACAGTCGGAGTTCGGAGTTGACCGCCATTATGTTTTTTAACCAAGAGATATGTTACCCAATAATTTCTGCACTCAAGCGGCAAAACTGAAAACTATTTAGTCCTGAAAATACACTCAATGTTTAAAAGCGAGTATATTTGTCCAGAGCGTTTTGAGTAAAGTCAAACTTAGCGGTTGTATTTGTCTACAGCGCGGGAAGGGTTAAACAATCGATTGTACACCAAGACATACTGAACCTTAAATCGTGATACAATTTTATGTTGCTTTTTAGTTAGTCACTCATTCGGTTTAAACTAATACCAGTGTGTTTGTGTTTTGTATATATTTGGCTATAATTTTGATAGCAACGTTCTCAGTGCGCAAACTGCAAAAAAAACATTTTATATGACTGAATAAGAAGAGTCATGTATTGAATGATGTGAAAACAAGGACTGCCTGACAATGAAAAACTAAGTAATTTATGTCTAAAAACAATCCAGTTGGGCTATCATAATAAGTATAAAAAATTAAGACATTCCTTTATGTCTAGAACGCACAATGACGTGATTCGTAGCTATTCGAAACTAAAATAGTTCCAATTGTGTCTGTGATAGATAAGTACAACAATTACTCGGATATATTGTCGACAAGTATTTCACTCTGCCCAACAGAAAGTTTCAGTAAACGTGTGTAGGCGATATTTTATTTACTTTTTTAAGAAAGAAATCTTACTTCAAATTCCTAAAAATAAAGATGTAGAAATAATTTCTGTAACAATAAATTATTTAAATAAAGAATTCTTTCAAATTGAGAGCTAAAATTTGTTTAATGATTTCTTGAATATTTCCAAACCTTTCATATGAATTTGTCCTTGTAATTGATATTGAAAGAATTTACTAAGTGATATATTCAGGACTTTTTAAGATTTTTGTATAAACAGTTGGATTTGCACACACTTTGAAAGACTTTCACTTCTGAGGTAACAATTTTAAAAATATATATATTACATTATAAAATTCAACAATTACTAAACTGAATAGGTTAGACAAAAATATTTTTACAGGTTTGGAACATGTTGGAAGAAAATATTTTCTTTAGATTACTTAGGTGCGAAGAGTGGGTGCTTTAGTAGACACCTAGTGTCTTAACTGATTCATGTGTTCACTACACATACCGTACAGGTGGTCTGTTATACTCTTAGGCCAGTTAAATAAGACCATTTTGGAGCCATTTCTGGAAATAAATGTTGGAAAGCTGGAAATCGTTTTGATCGCTTTATTGGACATCTAATTGAAGTATCCTAGGTTTGCACCACCCCCCGCTGCGAGCTTCAAAGGAGGGGTCCAAAAAACCCCAATATTTTCGGCCTTTTTTCGGTTTTTTGCTTTTAACTCCTAAAGTAAGCATCTTACAGAAAATTTTACTCTTTTATAAATTAAAGAGCATTAAATTCTGCGTTGATTGGTTACCGACAATGTTTAATTTGACCGAGAAATATTGTCAAAACCGATGGTCAAAAAATGATGATTTTTACCCACTTTGCTTAAAAAGTTACTATTATGACTTTTAAACGTCCGTACCGTTAAATCGGCTGTTCTAAATGAAAAGACCTACTGAATGAAAGTTGTAGAACATTTAATTCTACGTTTAGCAAGTACTTAACATTTAAAATTCGATCAAGTTTACAAATAGAAAATTGAATTTTTCGATCTGCAGTTATGCGCGTAGCTGTCAGCAAAAAGGCACCTTCCAGTCACAAATCTACTCCACACTAATTATGTTTATAAATTGGTATTTTTAATTAAAAACTCGTCAGTAGCATTTATAATAATAACTTTTAATAAAATTTAAGAAAAAACTATTTGAAATTAATGATACATTTAAATATATTGTCAATGAAATACCGAAACAGGAATGTATAAATTTGGAAATTTTTTGATATGTATTATTGCATTTTGTATTTGCAAATAATAATAAGAAATAATATTTATATACAATTAAGTCAAAAATAAAGTCGTTAATAAAGTTTTTGAAGTGGAAGGTTCATAAAAAATATAGAGTCGACCGACATTGGTTCTTCTGTGGTAAATGCGAAGGGTAATTCGTTAAGAAGGGGTCCCGTTATCTCCTATAGTACAACGCATTTAGAATGGCGAGCGGGCTCGCATACGCAGGAAAGCCCGCCTCCCACCAACTTCAGTCTCAGTCAAATATTAAAAGAAGGACAGTCAGTGTCAAATCTGCACAGACGTGCGTTGCTGTGTTGTAGGCCTATATGTCGTGTGTATAAAGCCATCGTCTATAAACTTGATTGTACGTCGCGCTGCCTATCCTCGGTAGGGGAAATGTGGAGGGGTAGGTACTCCGTCTCTCTCGCACTACCCTTCCTACACGCCATTCTAGTTGACTCTATCTATACCTGTGTCTTCCCACGCTCCGCCTCGTAAACTCAAACTACTTGCTAGTTGCTACCAAGCTTCGTGAGTGTGATCAATGTAGGACAGTGTGCGATAATTTACGTTTTTTTAGTTAAGGTTTTTAGTATTTTTGTGAATGATTGAATACAATTTCGGTCTCTTATTTGTGAATGTTTGTATACAACTTCGGTCTCTTATTTGTGAATGTTTGTATAAACAATTTCGGTCTCTTATATGTACGAGGTTTGATCAGTGAAGTGCAGTGTTCGATAATTTACGTTTTCTTAGTTGTGATATTTTGTGTATTTTTGTGAGTGTTTGTGTACAATTTCGGTCTCTTATATTTACGAGGTTTGATCATTGTGGTGCAGTGTACGATAATTTACGTTTTCTTAGTTGTGATATTTTTTTAAATTTTTGTGAATGTTTGGTTGTATACAATTTCGGTCGATCTCATCTCAATGGATCAGTCAAAATGTCTTATATGTACGAGGAATCTGATTTTAGAAGAAACTGTGATAGTTCAAAGTAAAGGGATAGCTACACTTATTGAGTGTAGTAAGAAATACAAAGACAACAAATTCAAAGAGCTGGTCAAATATGATTCAATTGAGGTCCATGACCGATGCAGGAAACGGTACTACAAAACAAGTGTTGGCCATGCACCAGGGGGTAAGAGAACTCGAAGCTTAGATAGTGATAAACTTTTTGATTTAAAAAATAATTGTTTAATATGTGGGGAAGATGCATCACATGAATATGTGAAGAAACAAACTAAACGACCAATGCATTTACGAGAAAGTGTACACTATGTGGAAACTGAACCATTCAAGAATTCTCTCATCACTGCGGCTGAACAGAGAAACGACAGTACAGTGCTTGACCGTTTACTCCTTGTAAGTGATCTTATAGCAGTAGAGGCCAGATATCACAAGTCTTGCTCTAAACGTTTCTTTGCTAGAGTGCCCAATTTACGCTGTAAGGGGCGTCCAGAAGTCGATGACATTACTAATTGCATTGAATACATTTACAAGTATTTAGAAGTAAATGAAAATGAATGCCAGTTTACTGTACCAGAAATTCTTAAAGATTTCAAAGGCCCAATTCCAACATTCAAGACAGTCAAAGCTCGACTGATTAAGAAATATGGTGATGAGATAATTGTGACTGATGAAAAAACTCAGGTTATATGTTTCCGAAACACAGGATACAAAATTTTAAGTAACAGTTGGTATGAGGCAAAGAAAAATGACCCACAAGAAGAGCGCTTAAGAGTGGTAGAAGCTGCAGCAGCTATAATCCGAGAGGATATACGATCTAAGGTTTATCCTCTAGACAGTTACTCCAAGGTGGATGCTTTCTTGGAGGATGCAGAAAAAGATGTACCAAAATCTCTCAAGTTACTTATGAACAACATTATAATGCCAAAGAGATCTAAGAACTTAAAGAAAATAAACAGTAAAGTCACATCACTTTCTCACGCAGTAATCAGTGCTACAAGGCCTAAGTCATTCCTGTCTACAATTCAAATAGGTCTTGGTGCGTTACTATACAAAAAATATGGCTCTAAAGATCTTGTGGACGTTCTATCTAGCTTAGGATATTGTTGTAGCTACTATGATGCAAGGCTGTTTGAGGCATCATGCATTCAGCATCCAATAAAATATATAGTGACTCAATCATTCAGCCAATTTGTATTTGACAACGCAGACGTCAATATAGATACAATCGATGGTTTCAATACGTTTCATGCAATGGGGGGAATACAGTGCATCACTCCTCATAGTTCAGTACGTTCAGAAACTAGAATTACCAAGTTATCCAAGATACCAAGTGCTAGGGAGTCAGCAGAATTTGGAAGTATGCCACTGATACCTTTCCAGAAAACTGAGAATGAGGGTCTAAAGAAAATCCCCATTTACGACATCAACGAACGCAATCCCACTGAAACTGTAAAAATCTTGCCAACCGATTTTCTCTGGATATATGGAAAATGGAGTGAACGTACAGACATTCCTGGATGGAATGGTTTTATGGAAAAACTAACTTCGAGTGAACCTTTCCATAAATCTCGTGTGTTGTGCCTGCCTTTCCTCAATTTCCCACCTGGGCAACATGACACCATATACTCTGTGCTGATACATGCAGTTAGCAAAGCAGCTGATCAGAAAAGCTGTTTTGTCACGTTCGATCAGCCGCTGTACTACAAAGCTAGAGACATAGTAGCTTCCTCTGGACCTGCCTCTCCAATTGGATCAGTAATTGTACGACTGGGTGGTTTCCACACGTTAATGTCCTTCATGGGTGCAATTGGATTTATAATGAGTGGAAGTGGATTACAGGATTTGTTCAGCATGGCATACGCAGCTGCATCAACCGAAAAAATGTTAACAGGACATGCATATTCAAGGGCTGTAAGAGGACACATTTTGGCGCACCTTGCTATCGCTAAAACTATTCTTTCCATGCTAGACATAACCGATGATGAGGACACTTACATATTGGGAATCTTAGATAATCTTGGAAAACCCACCACGGACATGGAAGCACCGGCCATACAAAGTGTGATAAAAAAGTTATCTGATAAACTGCTTGAACTGGAACAAAACAGCCCAACTGCCAAACTTTGGGTCCAATATTTCCGTATGGTAACAATAATGAAATGCTTCATACATGCTGAAAGAGTAGGTGACTGGAACGGCCATCTACGAAGTGTACAGCAAATGTTGCCATTCTTTCACGCTAGTGGACATTTTCTGTATGCTAAATCGTGCCAACTGTATTTGCAGGACATGGCTGACCTTAAATCCAAACTTACTACTGAGGACTATAATAGTTTTGTGGTCAATGGATTTTTTACAGTACGAAGATCTGAAAAATCGTGGTCTGGTATATGGTCAGACATGACCATTGAGCAAACTTTAATGCGATCTATCAAAAGTCAAGGTGGGTTGAGTGGTGGAAGAGGCATGACAGATAGCGTTCTCATGAAGTGGATTTCGTCTATGCCTGCAATAATGGAAGTGTCTCTGCAAATAGAACAATTTTGTGGCGTTACCTTCTCCACAACAGAGCAACACGTTGATGCCAGATTTTCTAGAATTCGACAAGATGAAACAGTTGTCATGAAGTTTTTAGGCTGGTTTTCAGCACATAATCCTTTTCCAGTTGGAGAAAGCATCATGTCAATCAGCACTGGAGTAGTAGGGGACGAAAAGATAAATTGTCATCAAGCCTATGAGATTGGAATTCAATGTATGGAGAATATAATAGGCAGCAATTTCAAGGATGTGAAGTTTCAAAGGAAGAAACGAGTGTCACCCCTTAAGTGTGCTACTTCCAAAGTCAGGATTCATGACGAGGATATACCGGTCAGCTCTGATACTATTTTCAGGCGCATTTCATTTTTCAAGAAGTCTGACGAAGATCTCAAGAAATACTTTGAATTTGAGCTGGCACCTTACCCACTTTCAATTTTTGATGACATAGGAATGCGAAAAACACGTAAATCTGTTTTTTTATGACTTATTTGACCCTTTCACCAGTGAAGATGAGGAATTACACTGCTTGGACGACCCTGTGTATGTCATTGATGGTACACCGAGTGGTATGGCAGAGTAAAGAAAGGTTTTCACACATCCTAACGAGATATGTTGATTATGTTAAAAAATATTACGGAAAACCAGGCACCACCTTCGTGTTTGATGGGTATCCGGAAGACGCATCCATGAGGAGCACTAAAACAGCTGAGCGCCTTCGACGAAAATTTAAGTTGTCTGCATCCAACGTAGAATTCGATGAAACTATGACAGCTACTATGTCAAAAGAGCAGTTTTTATCCAATGACCACAACAAGCAGCGCCTCATTTCTATGCTTCGTGCAAAGCTGGAGCATGAAGGGTTTCTGGTCAAGGTAGCAGTGGAAGATGCTGACCGAGACATTGTCACGACTGCTATAGGCATGGCAGAGACGTCATCATACGTTGCAATTGTTGGAGAGGACACGGATCTCCTCATACTCCTCACAGCTATTGCACCAAACTACAGCAATATCGTATTGATGAAGCCTGGAAAGGGTGCGTGTGAGAACACTTTATACTCTCCCACTAAATTCAAGTTTTCTGATGCTGCCAAAACCAACATCCTTTTTTTGCATGCCTTCAGCGGTTGTGATACAACTTCAGCATTTTTCCGGCAGGGAAAAATCAAATTTGTGAAGACTCTGGAGAAAAACCCACTGTTGCAAGAGGCTGTGACTATATTTAACAGCGACTGTGCCACCCCAGATGAGATAGATTTAGTTAGTCAGAGATTCCTCGAAGCTGTTTATGGGGATAAACACAGCCAGGCTTCACTCAATACAATAAGGTACGACCACTTCATCAAAACAATTTCCAAGAGCACAATGAACCTGGCATCCCTCCCACCAACTCAGGCTGCTGCTCGGGAACACGCTTTAAGGACATACCACCAGGTCCAGATGTGGCTGGGACGTGAGAAAGACCCCCTCCAGTGGGGATGGAAGATGACTGGAAAAGGCTTGCTCCCCAGAACAACAACAAAAGAACCAGCTCCAGCAGCGGTTCTGCAAAGTGTGTCATGCAAGTGTGCAATGGGGTGCCGAGGAGGATGCAGCTGCCGGAAAGTAGGGTTGAAATGCTCCTACATATGCTACAAGTGCAAAGGGCAGTCCTGCTCAAATGCTCCCGATGATGAAGCATCAACCCTTATCAGTGAACATGGCTTGGAACTGCTCGTGGAGGATTTGGATGAATCAGGTACCTATTACATTTACACTCTGTCTTCATAACATTGCTTGTATTATTATGTTTTTTAGTTAAAAATGTTCATTGACTGTACTTAGACGTTTACAGATACACGTATTTCAACGTTCATACACTGATTCAAGTTCCCTAATATTTACTCTGACTAAAAATCAAATTTAAAATTCTGATTCAAACTCAAAATTAATTCATAGTAAAATTCAAAGTCATATTCGAAATTTAAAGTCAAACTCGACTTTATTTTTTTGTTACAGAGGAACACATTGCAGAAAAAGAATTAGAGCTTGGTGGTGAGTATACCACAGAAGAACCCATGCCTGATGAATCTGTTTACGGGCCTTCCACTTCTAAATGCCAAAAACTGTATTAATAACTTTATTTTTTGACTTAATTGTACATAATTCTTATTAGTTTTAGCAAATACAGTGGATTATGTCTATACATAACAAAAAGTGCCCAAAAATCTAAAATATTTAACATTCTTGTTTTGATATTTAATTCACAATAATGTAAATGTATCATTAATTTTAAATAGTTTTTTCTTAAATTTTATTAAAAGTTATTATTATAAATGTTACTGACGAGTTTTTAATTAAAAATACCAATTTATAAACATAATTAGTGTGGAGTAGATTTGTGACTGGAAGGTGCCTTTTTGCTGACAGCTACGCGCATAACTGCAGATCGAAAAATTCAATTTTCTATTTGTAGACTTGATCGAATTTTAAATGTTAGGTACTTGCTGAACGCAGAATTAAATGTTCTACAACTTTCATTCAGTAGGTCTTTTCATTTAGAACAGCCGATTCCACGGTACGGACGTTTAAAAGTCATAATAGTAACTTTTTAAGCAAAGTGGGTAAAAATCATCATTTTTTGACCATCGGTTTTGACAATATTTCTCGGTCAAATTATACATTGTGGGTAACCAATCAACGCAGAATTTAATGCTCTTTAATTTATAAAAGAGTAAAATTTTCTGTAAGATGCTTACTTTAGGAGTTAAAAGCAAAAAACCGAAAAAAGGCCGAAAATATTGGGGTTTTTTGGACCCCTCTTTTGAAGCTCGCAGCGGGGGGTGGTGCAAACCTAGGATACTTTAATTTGATGTCACATAAAGCGATCAAAACGATTTCCAGCTTTCCAACATTTATTTCCACCTCCAGGTCTTATTTAACTGGGCTATCTGTATATTATACTGTCTTCAGTACATGTTGTATGACCTTACCGTTGGCTTTACTCCTACCTAATCACGTTGTTATTACCACCGCTATTTTTAATAAAACAACCCTTTAGTTTCAATAAATTCAATTGACTATATTGTTATTTTGAGTTAGCCTAAAGTATTTGTTATTATTATTATTATTTTATGTAAATATTTATCATAACACACCTAACCATCCCTCAGTAGTTTTCTTGAAATAAAAGAATTCTGTTTTAAAGTTCTCTTCTTGCCACCCAATGTGTTAAGTTGATACAGCCTAGAGCCTATGGATCAATGTTTGATTGAGTCCATGAAACGCCACTATCGAAGACAACTATTTAGAAAATTGTAGTTGGCAGATAAAGATGAATAGAGTATATTAACTAGTAAAAAATATAAAAAAACTGCTGCATTATGATTGGTAACTCGTGGAACTCTGTGAAAGCTGTAAAGTTAAAGAGAGCCTGGAAACAACTTTATGGAAATTCAACGAAAAAGATTGTTCAAAACGAAAAAAGAAGCTAAACAACAAGAAAAAACAAGTCAAAATCTTTAAAAAACCGAAAATAAATACTTCGCAATAGTAAAAATCTTCAAAATTATTCAAGAAATTATTGGTTATTCAGAGTACACTTTAGATGACATAAACGATTGGCTGCACTGTAGTTCAACTGACTGGTTTTTAAAAGCTGACTAACCAAGAAGACAATGTTGTTCCAGAATCTTGTATATTTCAATGATGTTTTAAAGTGTATGGAAAGATTGCCCAAATGAGACCACCTTCAACTGCTCACAGTTAAGTCGATAAGAGACCAGGCACCAAAGAATTTGACTCTTTTGGACATGTTCAAGTGGGTCTATGCACAGCACAACTGTTTCTTGTTTTATAGTTTGAAAATACAGTATAGTACACTGTACTATAGTTTACACAGTTTTAAATGTTCCAAATACAATAGACCTATTATTACTTTATTATTGTATAATCTACAATGATGGAATATGTAAAATTAAAGTGTTTTTCGATATTTAATGATGTTTATCCCTTTTTGGACTTTTTCTGATTATCCGGATAGTTTCCCAATTTGTCCGAATAATTGGCAATCACTATACATTGATACATTAATAACATAAAAACAAAAGTGACTCTATATAACAATGAATAATTAACAATAATAATAACAATTAACAAAGTCGTGAACAATTAATCAACAAAAAACTTGAGTTATACAAACAATATTTCCCAAAACATGCAACTCTATGCCAGATTTGCAAAACAAAAAAAATCCCTCCTCTTGGGCAAGAAACTGCTTCACGCTTCACTTAAATTAAATTTGGACAGTTAATCCCTTATTGCAGTTGGTATAGAGATCTAGCAACAGAGTACAGAGGCTGGTTAGCTCATTTTTTTAACAAGATTAGAGCCATATGAGTCATTTCTTGACCTTGTACCATGGCTATGAATTTCTTTGCTTAGAAGTGGGTTTAAAATATGACTGATGGTTTGTGGTTTGCAATATGGTTCCAGCTCCACCCCTTAAGAGAGTTTGAAGGTATTAAATTCTCCAGAGCTTCATAGACTTACCTGGGTGAACCTATTAAGGAAGGATTGAGGCAGACCTCTTCTAGCACCGCCTTGTCGAATCGGATTCTGACATGCAAACAATCTTGTCTCTTGAGGTTGTACAGTAAATGTTCTCCCAAGTTCAGGGATAAAAAGTTCACCTCTGTGATCTAAAACTGCGTTCAAACCTTCCAGAACTGATTGAGATGCCAGGTTTAACTGTAACAAAGTATCTTACATAAGTTTGGATATTATATCTAAATTAGGTTTATTTTTGCTTTCACACATAAACATTGCCAAATTATTGATTGTATTAACACTCGGCTACTCTATTGTACCCGTAATTTACCTACACTGAAAAGAATGTTTTTAGGAGGGTTAGGGATTGTTCCCCAGAGAATGCAAATCTTTTAAAATACCTATTGAAAAATGAAAATTGGGAGTGTCTCAATTCTTCCGTTGGCCTGGATAAAAAGTTTGATTACTTCTTTGAGTCTTTTATTTTTTCTCTGAATGTAGCTTGCCCTTTGAAACAAATAAAAGTAGGAAATAAACAGACCAAAAATTCTAATTGGTTAACAAGGGGTATCCTTGTTTCTAGGGATAATAGGCCAGTCGGTAGAGGTAAATTTAGACCAAAAGTTCCAGTAATTTGCAATACGGCTGAATTTTTTTTATAAGTACATTAAAGTATGTAGATTAACATAAAAAAAAGTTTACCAGTCTATCGATTTCCCAAAGTCGAAAAAAAATCGATTATCATTTTTTTTTTTCGATTATCCTTAATATTTCGAGCTGGGATGAAGATAGAGGAAAATAAAAAATACCATCGTGTAGGGGGGAGGTATTTTTCAACAAAAAAGGTTATATGTATTTATTCGTCCGAGCAATGGTTTGTCTGGAAAAAATTCGATAATGCAGGTATGTATTTTGCAGCAGGGGAAATCACTAAAAGGGGACATCTTATTCATATATGAAGCATTTTCTCATTCTAAATCGGCCGAATTTTAATATATCGAATTGAAACTTAACATAGGAGTTAAAATATATATTTTAAACATTTATGTTGAGTCTCAGCTTGTTATCTTGAAAATTACCCCATCTAGAGCCACTTGACTTATTAATGGGTTTCTCCATTTTAAGAGTACCGGACCCACCAATTCATTTTAAACAGCTCCAGTTTAGAAAATTTTCAAAAATATCAACCTGAAAGCCATACGTACACACTACATACAGGGTGGTTAGTGATAAATGTTATTTTACATCAGTCTTGTTGGAACACTTAGAATATTTTTGAATTTCAGTATCACTTTTTTACAGTTTATTTTTGTAACGCCTTACATTACATAATATATTATTTGTTGCAATCATCACAGATGATTTTATAAATGCCACTATCGTCAAGGGAGTGTTTGTGTTTTTGACAAAGAAGGACTGTGGTTAAAAAGCAAAGAAGGGCCGTGAGCAGTAAACAAAACATAAGGTAATCTTATTTAATTAATATAACCATTCCAGCAAGGCAATCAATGATAATAAATGTAGAATTCACTAAATCCTTGTTCGTGGTAGTTTACTGCTATCATAAAAATGTCTTGAATTTGAAGCTGTGTTAAGGCCAAAACAAAAAGGAATGACTCTACAATATAAATAAATACAAGGCAACAATCAAAATACTTGAGATGTGATTTACATGTAATAAATTAAGACAATCCTTCCTTTTCTACCTTAATAAATAACAATAAATTCCAGCCTTAGTATGAAATTGTTGCTAGAATAAATAATACAAATCATTTTGAAAAAGTGAAATTATTGGCATACCTCATCTAATAATATCCAATGTCCGTTTTTAAGAGCTCTTAAGAAAGGACCGTCCCTCCAAGCGAATGTTCCTCCAGCAGCGCCTTCTACGGGTAAATCAGCTCCAAATAGATCCGACACATCTGTCTGATCAGACAAATTGATCCGTGTAATAGAATGTCCTGCTGCCTTGGCTAAAGCAGCCACTAAGCTCGTCTTGCCTACTCCAGGACTACCTTCAAGTAGTACAGCTCGTCCAGGTAGTTGTAGTGCTCGTAGAAGACGTAGTGCATTCATACACGGTGTAATTGCTCCCATTGTGAAAGAACCTCCATTAGTTTCAGATAACGGACCTGGAAATTTAATTGAGTAATAATTAATTAATATATCATCTCATGTTGAAAATACTTGGAATTTGCTACAACTTTTCTAATGGGCCAAAATTAATAGTGTTTGACTTAAATTGTTGGAACTTTTGCAGAGATAATTCTTCCAGCACTCAAAAAAATCCAATATGAGCGAGCAGCTAGGTCGTGGGATCATTCAGGACAGGGTCCCCTTAATATCTAGAGATTGGTTCAAAAGAGCAAAAAGATCCATACGGAAATGAATGCTGGTCAGTTTCAAAAGTGTAAAAACATAACTAGTACGAGTTAATACGTTAGTTACTGAGCTGTCTTCAAACTATGCGTTCAAAATATTCCCCTTCTGTCGTCTGACAATATGCCAAGCTGCTATAAAACCTTATGACTGAATTTTGTAGATATTAGCGGAATAACTGCTCAGTAAGTACTGTCCTTAACTCGTTGTGTAGTATGTATGTACTTTTTTATATTTAAAAATTTTGAACAGCAATAATTTCCCACTGGATGAACCTTCTTCCGAGGTCTAGTTTGTGGAATTACTTTCAGTAAAATAAGATCTTTAAAACAACTCAACAAAATCAAGGCTGCCAACAAAGAACTTTTTCTGATCCCTGGTTGGCTGTACACCCAAGGTGACAGCCATGATCACTGCAGTTAGTGACCAGGAGTTTCCTCTCAGCAGTAATGATGTGTAAAATATTGTATTTTTTCTGACATTGTTATCAAATTATTAATCTGGATCCAGATGTAATTTACACCTTGTATATATTATGGAACATGGCAATTAGGTTATTGATACATGTGAAGATTGTTCAATTAATTTCCTTAAAAGCTGTTATGTAATAGGCCTAAATGTAACAAAATGCCTACAAAAAAATTTGTTTAAATAAATTTAAATTAAGGCAAGTATTCAAAACACTACCAAAAAGAATTAAGAACTTTACTGTACAAGAAACAAAATATGCTGTACACAATTTAATTCTAGGGCTGATATTGAATAATGCTTATTCCTCAATGATTTATGCACAGGTATATCTTTATCATAAATTTGCTTTTCCATGTTACTTCTCATACGGAAAATAACCTATATATATAAGTGGCTTTGTCCTGACTGACATAGAATCAACATAGAGCAAACACTGCTTAAGATACAAATACCAAATTTAAAGATATATTCTTATGAGGTCATAGACGAACATTACAAAAAGATTTTGCAAAATTTTCATTTTAGCGTAAAAACAGTGACAATTAGGAGGTTCACTCCCAGCTCTAAGTCACATAAAACGCTGTTCAGATCAAAAACTTAGCAACACATGTTTGTTTACATTCACTACAATAACAACCAACTTAGCAAAGTTAGAATCAGTTAATAAACAGAAACAAAAATCAACGAAAAATGCTTACTGTATTATAATTTAGTTCAAACATCTATTGTTATATTATATTACAATTAAAACAGCTGATTTGGATCAAAACATTATTTTAGGTTAGGCCTATACTGAATTAAATCACGTTTATTTGCAACCAACTTGGCAAATTTAGAATTAGGTAATTAATCTTCACATTTAACAGGTTTTTAGATTAGGTAAAAGCAAACAAAAGGCTTACATTATTGTTTCCCTTCGATAGTAATATCAAAATTTGTTTGAAATGTTAATTAAGTAATTGATTATTTAAATATTAATGGAGAAATTACAACGCATGCCGCAATTTGAATTATTGGGTTCTATTTCCAGATATGACTTACATTAGCTAAGTATAGGTCACCGCCGAATCGTCATTTCCATGAAAATATCAGAGAATACAATAATCTGTTTGAATTGGCTTTGCTGCCGGAGTTGGTGAGCGAAGCGAGTTATATAAAAATATATTTTTTCAACCTGTTTAGTCTCATGATCGGATATATTCAAGCTGCAGCAATAATGCCTGTTGGTCTAAGCTTTCATATACAATAGCTGTAAACAGGTTTAGAATGACGTGCTTCTTGTCTTCCAAGAAGATTATATAGAGACCTTGAGTTTACTTGAGCTCTCTATCAATAGTTTTTTCCTGCATGTACACATTGCAAAACTGCATAATCACAGTTGCAGTTTGGGTTTATTTTCAGCTTCACTTGCTACATTTTACATTTAAACATTGTAATGGCAACACCGCATAGATGGATTTGTTATAACAAAATAAGTAAATATTTTAGTGGAGGTGCATTTAGTGATATTGATAATTGAGAAATAATTTAGCAAACCTTGAAAGTTAAATTTTAAATAATGAATACCTAAAGCTAAATCCTAGCACTAGGATTTTACACGAAATAGGCAATTTTATAGATTTATTAGCAAAAAAGTTATAATTTCACAAATTTTTTTAAACAATTTAACACTTTTTGTTGTAATTTATAGCAGGCTAATTCATGTAGTAAACTTAGATGCATTAATAAAACGTTCATGACATTTGAATACAATTATTTAGTATTTTCCACAAAATAACCTGGTATACAACCAAAATTAACTTTTGGCTCAGCGGGTTAAAATAAAATAATATTGGCGACAGTTCATTTTCATATTTCATCGAAACGTATTATGGATGAAAACCTAGTTGAATAATAATCAAACTTTGACTGTATATAGCGTTATGATTTTAAATACCAAATACATATTTAGTTTAGTTGAATAAAGCAATACAAATTATAAGTCTTCTTCACAACACAATCAAAATGTCATACATATACAAAACTCCAACTTACCTTTTGATATATAAAACGGAGGAATGCCATAACTGTCCTGAGTTGAGATGGGTTGCTCCAACTTGCCCTGGTCTTGAGAAAAGAAACACATGTTTAATGCCTCTGATATATGCTTACTTGTGCCTTGAGTCTGTCTGATGAGAAACTCCACACATGACTGCCTCATGTTCCTCACCAAGTCACTGCTGAAATAATAATTCTAGCTTAGAACTTTATCAAGTTGTACTTCAATTTAACGAAAATGGGGATTTTTCCCATTTTAATTATGGGTTTTTGAAGTGCATATTAATTTGTGTATTAATGTAGTTGGCTTTATGTTTTTGTATGCAAAGATTAATGTTATTTTTTTTTATCATAAATTGTAATTTGTTTATGTATGTAGATGTAAGAGTTTTATGTGTTGTTTTCCAGTTATTAGCAATTTTAAGTTTTGCTTTTTTACAGGGACTGTATAAGCAAATAAACGTCAAATTTTGTCGATCAAAGATTTTCCAAAGAAATTTGACAATTCTTTGACAAACTAATTCGTTCATCAAACATTGATGAACATGTTGTTAACTTTGACAGATTTTAAAAAAAAGAATAAAGTACTAAAATATTAATGTAACATACTAACCTCAAATTATATGTTTTTTTCAGTTTTCATATATATTCTTTGTGTTTCTTTTCTTTTATATTTACAATACGATGGTTAAATTGACATGGAGCGTTGAAGTTTTGAAAACTTTAATTTTACAATACGAAAAAGAAGAATGTTTATGGAACATTCACACGAAAGCCTACAAAAACCGCGATGCAAAGCAAAAATCTTTAGAACAAAATTACAAATGTTTTACAGACTGTAATATTGGGATTGGCAGTACAGCCTATGTTTATGTTTTTTGAACAACGTTAAAGAGATTTTGATTATGTTTACTTTATTGTAAAAGTATATTTAAAAGGTTTTAAAGATTTGTTTTCGAAATCTTAAAACCCGCTATAGTATGAATCATGATCTTCCAACTGTAATAAATAAATTATCAAATATATTAAAACATCAAATTTGTTATTTGTCTAGTTATACTTGAACAAACATCATTGGTGTTAAGTTAAATATCTGTATTTAATTACCAGGCTGAGTCAAATGAATATAAACCAGTTTTTTTTATATACAGTTATTGATTATGAAAAAACCAACAAAATGTTTAACTTTTCTCAAAATAATCTCATGCATGCTCTATACATTTCTCCAGCATTTTGGAAGCTTATGGATCTCTTCCCCAATGAGATTTTGAGGTTGAGTCATTAACCAATTGCATGGCTAATCCTAGACTTTTTAATTCTTCTCAGATTGGCCCTCTCCCAGAGCATAAACAAACAAATCATCACAGATGGTAGGATCTCGGATGTTGCAATCTGAACTCTTTTTGATTTTCGGTCCATAACTTCAGAACCCATCAGGAACAGACTTTTCTGAAGCCAAGAGGCTCTGTGGTGATGGCAAGTTTTAAATGATATTTAGAAAGATTACAATAACGTTAAACAAATTTGATACTGTTCCTAGTTTCTACTAAGGGAGTTATGAATGTGTTTCTTTTTCAACCCTTGAGCCAACAGTTTCTACATCAAAAGCCTTGTAAAACCTTTTTTTTATTTTACTATTCTTAGGAGGTATAGTAACTTTAAATGGATGCAATATTTTGTATAGCAATTTGTAAGTATTTCAAAAACCTTCCACATTTCTACAATCTTGATTTGATTTTGCTCATTAACTAATTTGACTAAGAATTTAAATTTATATATTTTACATATCAGTCTGCAATAAGTTTTATCTTTGAAATCTACCTCGTTTAGGCTTGTAGGCAATAAAAAGAAGCAGTAAAATTTAAAAAGTTCTTGATGAAGTAATATATGTATACAGTAGAACTCCAATTATCCGGACTCCAACTATCCGGATCGCCAATTATCCGGATCAGATTTGAATAAGAACATAGTCAAACGGATGCGAAACTTGGCAGTGCGGAATCGATTTAAGGTAGCACAACAGTTGACTCTGCCTGGTATGTTAAAAAAATAATGCATTTTACAATGATTTAGTATTGTTTGTAAATATTACGTAATGTACACATTGTCATTAATATTGTTTGTTCATAATAAATACCGTAAATGTTCTCTATTGTGTTTTGTTTACGTTTTTCTATTAAAAACGGCCTTTTTTCTAGAAAAATCCAATTATACGGATTTTTGATTATCCGGATCGGGTCCGGTCCCAATTAATCAGGATAATTGGAGTTCTACTGTATATATAGTTATAGCTAAACAGTTATCTTAAAAGTTATTCATATTAGAGAAACACTTCTGTGTTGGTGCTTTTTTCTTAGCCTTAATGAGGAAGTAAAATAAAAGCCAGACCTTTTTTATATATTATGTTACCGGCCAAACCCAATTTCAGGACAAATTAATTCTGCTTAGGCCAAACTAGATAGTCCCATGTCAGGACAAATTAATTCTGCCTAGGCCAAACTAGATAGTCCCATGTCAAGACAAACCAGATTGGCCTAGATTTGGACATAACTAACTAGTTTATCACAAGAGCATCAGGACAAACTAGTTCCTCCTCTTTATGCTTAGAATATGTTCTCTTCAAGGAAACTTTTGAGTTTTGTCATATCTTCAAAGATCCTCAACCTCTTGTTTGTGTTTCATTCCCTCCTAGCACTTCTTTCAAGGGCACTGACAAAAAATCACAGGGAGACAGGTCTGGAGTGTGTGTTAAAGATTTTCAATCTGAACTCCTTTTTATTTTGAGTGGAATCTCATTACTCAGTAATGAGGAAAGAACATCCCACCAAGGGATTGATAACAGCTCAACCTTCTAAACCCCACTCTACTGAGCCGTTCAGGATCGTTTGAGGGGAAGTATTTGTTTGACTCACCCTTGTATTACTTATGACTGGAGAATCATTAGCGTAATTGACAAATAAAAATATATTATAATATATTATAATTATCGGTCTAGGAGTTCAGAACTACCTTTACCTTACCCTTTGCATGCGTATGACGGAATTTCCCATTTGTTGTTCTAACATTAGGACCCCTTACTACCCTTTAGTAGCATTTATTTAAGAATGTTGTTTTAGTTTAGTCAGTCAGCTGGATTAGTCAGTTAAGAAAGAATTTCAGATTAAGTAGCAAAAACAAGAAACTTCAACACTTTAACTGAAAGACAAAAATTACAAGCTGACAAGAAAGGGGAATTTTTCCGAAATTAAAAGTCTATTTTGACTGAAATATTATTTATATTTCATTTCAACAATTTAACCATACACGAGCAAAGCCGGCTTCAATAGTTTAATTCACTTACTTGTCTACAATAAAGGATCCGGAACCTAACCCATCTAATAGAGTAAGACAAGCACCATGCACATAGGCTGCTGATATATCCAGAGGTGCTGCTGTTTGTGAAGAAGATATGTTTATAAACTTCACCCAAGTCAAGATGTCGCGCACACTTATTGTCATTCTGTAAAATATACAAACATCAACACAGTTACGAACTAAATAACCACTTCCAAAATTATTAGCGATACATTATTGTAAATAAATCGTAATTGTTCAGTTAATCAAAAACATAGAACAAATTTCATACAATTTATATAAATATATCTTAAAATTTATATAGGGTAAAATTTGTTAGCTTTCAGATATCAATGAATTTGTATAGGTTTTTTTGAACATTTATAAGTTTATATAAAAAAGAAAAAGAAAACAAACAAAAAATGTTATTTTAATTTTTTAATGTTTCCTTATCTTAGACTACTGTAAAAAAGTTAAGGACCTTGGACTGCTCATTGCTAGTAAACTGACTTAGAGAGATTACGTGACTGAGACGTGTAAAAGAGTTTTTCATATTTTACTTACTGTAACACCGTAGTCGGTGACATGTTCGTGGTGTTGGCTAACAGATTGCAGCAGGCACAGAATTACTGTATATGTTTTATTTTTTATTTAAATCGCGATGCTCATGTTTCTCTTTATTATAAAACTGTTAACATCTTAAAACTTAATGAACTACAGACATATCATACTCTGATGATGTTACATTCCATTCTACAAACTGGAGTGCCGACTTACCTGGCAGAAAAGTTTGTCTATATCTCTAACATAAGTGCAAAGAGGACTAGAAGATGTGACCCTACTTTTGCTATACCTTTGCACCGGACTATGAAATATAATAAATCATTTACTGAGTCCGCTTGCCGTCTGTGGAATTCGCTACCGGATGCAATTAAGTCTGCTGACAGCTGTGTCAAGTTTTCAAAGCTATTGATGTCATATTTATTGTTCAGAGTGGATGATGCATCCCAGTTTTGAGGCGTACATTAGAAGTGTTTATTGTTCAGTTGTATGAATGTGTATGAATGTTTAATTATGATTGTAATGCATATTAACCTGTTTGTATTAATTGCTGTGAATGTTTTATATAAATTGCATAAGCTACATTTATTATTATTTGTTGACTGTTAAAGTACTATTTATTTTTAAGAATCTAATTTTGTATATGTTTGTAATTTTGTATTGGGGTTAGGTGGAAGAGAGAACTAAGTAGTCCTAAACTCGCCACAAAAAAATAAAGTCAATATCTATCTATCTGTCAAACTTTTAGGTGAGACCTTAGTTTAAAATACAGTTTCAAATCGATTTTATTGGTTAGGCTGGGTCTCATATAAAATTGTTTTTATTTATTTATGCCAGTAAACCTAATCGGCTGTACAATTGGTTGCTGTAATAACGCACAAATTTAATAAATATAAGTTTTTTAGGTTGTACATTAAAATACTGAGTTGGTATTTGCATCCAACAGTGTGCAGAAGTTTGTATATAGTTCATAGCTTTAAACTGATTTTAACATACAACTGAGCAAGTATTTTTGGTTTCTTTCTTGCTACTCAGTAGTAATAATATTGATTAAAAACGATACATAGGCCTATTAGAACGCAATTTCCTTATTTTTCATATTTCAATATTTAAAAAAAAAACACTTTTTATTTTTATCAAATGAATTCAATCAGTATGACAATAATATTAATAACTTAACTGTTAAACATGTAATTTGAATTTTGTAAACCTTGCGTATGCATTGATTTTGCAGATCTGTATGGTTCAAAACTTATAATCACTGTAATCCTCCAAGTGATTGTTTTACAACGCCACTTCCATTTTTAAATTAATTTGAAGAAACATTCACTGAATTAAAAAATTTGTAAACTCTTATTTCCATACAAGTACAACTTTGATTTAATATTTGTTTCAATAATTAATTAATAATTTCTTATCCACACGATGATATAAATTAATTTTTT
>JAGFPH010003385.1:58181-73815 GCA_018207615.1 Philaenus spumarius | reverse complement strand
TCACTACCCGACCAGACCCGGGTGAAAAATTTCACTACCCAACCAGAGTGAAAAATTTCACTACCCGACCCGAGAGAAAAATTTCACTACCCGACCCGAACCAGAAAATCCCTACCCGTAGACCCCTTGTAAGAAATACTACAAAGCCTTAAAACCCCAATATTTATTTTGAAACACCCGTATATACTATAAAAGAACTACGCATCAAGTCTGAGAAATTAACAGCAATGATTTGATTGTGTAAACATCAGGGTATTTATTCATTTACTGGTGACCATGAATTTTCACAAAATGCAAACAAACCACCAATTATTTTTATAAATATTATGATATTAAATGCTCTACTAATTGTTAAAAAGCAAATAACAAATGTTTCTGATAAATAATAAGTAATAAGAAAAGAAACTAAAGTTCAGTAGGAGATTGGGCCATCTTAAAATTTTAACCTGATGAATGTCAGAACCTTGCAAGATCTGCAACTTAACACTTACAAATAAATTCAAATAAAATATAAAATTAATTTTGAGTAATATATATATATATATATGTAATACCTAATAAACTACAGTCTCTTTTGTGTGATGCATACAAATTCATTTTTTACCATAAAATCTTGTCCCAAATATATTCAAATGATACATTAAATCCTTTTATTTTAAATTTACTTTATGTAATACCAAGGCTAGACTAACATAAAGCCTCCCTTCCTGAAGTATACGAAGTCGTTTTTGTCATACGAACTTATGATAAATATATTTAAACAATATATAAATATACTAACGTTAGTTACTAGAGTGCTATCAATTAAATTTGGCAACATTTCAGGACCATTATCCTGCATTTTACATCAGTTTTGGTTTGCGCTGGTTGCCTGGTGGCACAAAACACTTGGATAAATTACATTTAATGACAGAGAGAAATAGATCATAAACAGCAATAACCACCTGTTGCGAATACCAGACGGTAAATCTTTCTTTCCAACATCAGTTGCAGGATTCATAGCAGCCATCAGACGGAACTGTGGATGTCTAGATATACCTACGGTGTCTCCACGTTCTAATAGAGACAAAGTACCATTACCCCCTTCCAGTAGGCTTGATAAACATTGTAAAGTCTCTGCTGAGGCGAGGTTTATCTCATCCAACAACACCCAATGCCCTACAAAAAAGGGTTTTTTACATAAATCAATTACTCTCCAAAGTCTGTAGATTAGTCAGTTATAACACAATGACCTGAATATTAGTCTAAACCCTTCCAGCCTGGCCAATACTAAGTTGAATGTTCTTTACCACGATGAATTTAAAACATTTTGGCAAAGTGCAATGGATAGATAAGTTAATCGATTCGTCGGAAAAGTAAACCTAAACTCATCAAGCTAGTCAAAGATTTTTTTTTAAATTAAGGTATTTACATTTTACTAAAAAAATTCCAAATGTAGGCCTATATTAACTTTTTTCCAACAAACTGATGGTATTTTATCAATGCTCATGTAAAATTACAAGTTTATTATTTAAATAAATAAAAACAGCGTTTTATTACTTAAAACTTGGTAATTTATAACATTTATTTAGGAAAAAATTGAGACAAAATGTCCACGGTCCGCCAGTTGGACATTATTCCTGGGAGTGCCGCCCTCGTTTGGAAAATAACATATGCAGGACACAAAATACTTTCAACAAATGATGGCTGATAAGATTTTTAATCTTACAAAACTTAAGGTCAACATATGTTGGAGAACTTTTATGAGTACTATGTACATAGATGTTTCTTCACTCTATTGACCTTTTGTACCCCATAGGCAAACTCAATTTGACATAGCTAATTTCTTTGTAAATTTACAAAAGTACTTCTGCAAACAGTTATATTTTAATTGGATCAGGTGTCCAACAAATGGAGTGTAAAAGGTTAGTAAGAATCAACATTTTCAAATATCCTAGCAATATTTGATATATAGCATCCATACAAATTTCAGTATTTCCATTGAGCATGACAGCAACAAACATGCCATACCTTCTTTAACCGCCCGTACAAGTGTTCCTTCCACAAACGTGAATGCTAATGCTGACTGACCCTGCTTCAACTGTGTGTCCACTTTATTTATCTTATCCCGCAACTTTAACCATTTCTTCAACACCTCTATATTATTTTCTTTTTTCAAACGCATGACAGCTGCATTCAAACTGTGCTTCATTAAAGTTAGTAAAGTGGTCCAACGTTTCCCAGTAAAACATGTCTGAAAGGAAACACCATTAACAATATATGAAAGACTTCAAACAAAAAAACTTATATCAAATAGCAATACAATATAAGGGGCGCTAGAAGAACAAACTACCTATGAAAAACAATGATAAAATAAACACTGAATCGTTCGACCAAAATTTCTTGATCATTTGTGTAGAAAGACATTTAGATTTCAGTTTACTATATTTTTGTTTTGGAGAGAGTAATTTTTAAGGCTCACTTATCATTTGTAGGATATTATAAGGTGGTCGAATGTGGCATACTAAAAAATTATTTAACAAAAAAACAAATTTGGAATGACACTGAGGAGTGTCATATCAAGGCCATATTAATATCAAGGTATAGACTTTGAAAACATGACATCTTTAATCACAAGAAATATAAAATTGAGCATGCTACCACAGAAACAATTTAAAATTGCAAAATGTTGACTTACTGTACACTTTAAATCTCAAAATATAATATGAAATTTGAGTTAATTTAGTTAGACAGAGACACGCACCCAGGGAAAGGAAAATAAATATGCATATTATTAATTATAGTCAGGTATTTTTCTTTAAAGAGATTAACACTAAAATATGATTTAAATGTTATGTGCTGTTTGATTTTACATATAACACTTAATTTATTTTTTACAAGAGTTCAAGCATGAGCTGCTGGGTCACAACTTGATGCGGGCTCCAGGCCGTGTTATAGGTCTTTGTGTATTCACTGACGGTGTAAAAGTACAGACTCAATGCTGTGTGGGTTAATATTTCACCTGAACAGGTCAAAAATATCCCTGGACTCCTTTTGCCGAAGGAGGGGAGGGTACTCCTTAACACGTTCACTGCTACGCAAATTTTGTATTTTCTATGCTAGGAGCTGACCTTTTATTTTTTATATTTATAGTCCAAATGAGTAGAAATTACTTTATTTTTTATTTTTGAACCTTTCTACGTAATAATCACTAATATTTTAAAGCGGACGCACATGTACGTTCATAGCATACAGGCTTAAAATTGGCGTGCGAAGCACGCAATGCATTGTGTATTGACAATACTCCCAATACGGAGGTTGGCGTGCGAAACACGCAATGCATTGTGTATCGAAAGTACTCCCAATACGGGGGTTGGCGTACGCTCGTGCGTTCTTCCGCTTCTCATAGTGTTTAGTGTCAAGCTCACATGTGCGTCCTTAGCAGTGAACGTGTTAAGCCCCGTACCCCAGTGTTGCCCTCCCTCCTAGAAAATATCATATGGGCGGCCATGGACAGAGAAATCAAATATCAACAGATTAACATAGCTGGAAAAATTACAAATTGCAAAATAATTTTTTTGAATTAAAATTAATTTAATTTTACATCTTTGTAGACAACAATGAATCTTTATTAATATGTTAAGCTAGTATCATCTAAATGTTATAGCTAGTTAAACCAGAAAGGGTTTGTATGACACGCAGATACTTTTGAAATTTCAGGATTTGGCATGATTAAGATTAGTTTATTTTGAACTAAATCATTGTTTTTAAAATTAGCCGATACAAGTTTATGGGAGTTCTACTAAGGTGAATTTAAATCCAAAAAAAGCTGTAATATGTCTGGTTAGATAAAAAAAAAGAAAATGTGCATTTATGTAAGAATGTTTTCAATACCTTACTTAATGTTTATATGGGACAATAATGCATATGGAAATAACAGACCCGATCTCAAAAATTTGAATGTAGATATTCATCCTAAACAAGAAATTGGGTTAAATTTTCAATAGTATTCACACAGACCAAAATTATTTGAATGTAGGTATGTTATAAAGGTATGAATACTCTACCTTAAAAAAATGAACTAGAAAAGAAAACTAACAAGTTTAAATTGGCTTTAAAATCATACCATGTGGAAATGTTTTTTATGCAGTAAAAGATTTTTATAAACAATAGTTGTTTAGTAATATATTTTATATAAATTTAAGTTGTTATTTTGTTAAGATCGTTGATCATTTGTTTAAGATTGTTATTGAAGTAAATTTGTAAAGCAATGTGACAATTCCATTGCAGCTTAAAATGAGCAATGCTTTTGGATAGAATATATTGGAAATGTTAAAGTCATTATTGTTGTAATATTTCAAAACCCATGAATATCATTACAGGTAAATAATCTAAATAAAGTATCATTGTGTAACTTACAGAAATATGCTGAAGAAATTTTATATTTGGTTGAACTGAGAAGTAACTTCGGAAGAGAGTTTCAAACTCTTCTCTTACTGGTGTCATAACATACTTCATATCAACTGGCTTAAATCTGAAATAGTCAAAAGTTTATATAGTTCGGTTTTCTTTAGTACTGTGTATTCTATTTTACAATATTGAGCCACTTAGTACAAAAATCCTCTTTCAAAAAAATTTAAAAAATAGAAAATTACTTTAATTGTTGGTGTACATTGCAATAGCTATGTTATATGAACATGGCTCATTTTGAAGTCTTAATTCTAAAATATACATTCATAAAAATTTTGTTCCTCCTCCTATACCTATATCAGCTAAACAACATGAGCAATAATATGTTGTCATAGGAGGGGGGGGGGGACTAGATTTAAAAATGAACAAAAACTAAAATTAAAGTAGTACATTAGTAAATAAAAACTTTGTGGTAGAGGATGAATCATTTCGTTTCATATTGAACCCTTTTCCAATATGACAATCAATTTTAGAATTTCTTATGAAACACCATATATAGGTTTTATGATGATTTTGGATTTTAAGACTTATTTGTTTTTGATGTTTTTTGATACGACTAACCATTTACCAGTTAGAGGGGTATAAAGTTTTAAAAACATCGTAACTGAGCAGAAGATACTTTGGTATGGAAACGTTTTAAATCAATGAAATTGCTCTTAACACTAATAAAGCATTGTTAGTGTAAATATTTACAAATATTGCAACTGCATATATTTAATTTCTCAAAAAACAAGGAAAGGTTCTCCATTTAAAGTTTGCTAAATACCAATGGAGGCCTATTTTAAAAAAAAAACACCTGTATATAAATGTACTAAATAAGTGTTTAAAAATATATAATTTATTTCACCCACCTTGAGATTAAAAAATATGTAGTCCAAGTGCCGTAGTCCAAATTTAAAAACAATATTAGGAATGTATTCCACGTCAACACAATAACACGCACAACACATACACAAAAACACAAACAGTACTATGGACGATATTTTTAAATTACACACGACGTTTCGCAAAGAATATAAACACTTCGCGCCTTCGGGAGAATAAACGCAAACTAAGTCCTACGCTGAAAAAGAAATAACAAAAATAAAAACCGATTTATTAAATAACTCCTATCCTAACTTTATTATTGAGAAAGCTTTTAAAAAACAATAATAGATCTAAAAGAACTATGGAAAAACCAAAAGCCACTGTTCAGATTCCATACATAAAAGACGTGTCAGAAAAGATCAGACGAATTAATAAAAAATTCTCGATTATGTTTTTGTGTATGTGTTGTGCGTGTTATTGTGTTGACGTGGAATACATTCCTAATATTGTTTTTAAAGTTGGACTACGGCACTTGAACTACATATTTTTTAATCTCAAGGTGGGAGAAATCCATTATATATTTTTAAATATCATATATCCCACCTATAATGTATTTCAAGATAAAAATTTTACTTTATTTATATTGATTTTTTGTATAACAATAATGGCAAATTCCAATGACCCTGATTTTAATTCTTTTGTAGCTGGGATGCCTAATACTTCATTTTCAAGCGCCATTGATGTGGATAATCTAGAACTAGAGGAGACAAAAAATATAAACCTACAAAATATTAGTGACAGTGAAAATGAAGTTACAAATGATGATGAACAGGGAGTTTGTCCTAGGCCTACAACAGTGCCAACAACTAGGCCTAGACATGCTCAATGGTATGATGTTACAAACAATAACCAGGACCTTGCTTCGCCAGGTAAAAAATACAGAATACTTTTACGGTACGGTACTTTATGTTTTGAAGAGAACCACACAGGATATAAGGTTATGTAAAAAAATAAATGTGCAGAATAATCTCCTAAATATATTTTTCCAGATATAACCTCAAACAAATTTCGTTCTAGTCAAAAGATCTAAACAAAATTTAATTCCTGCCAAAAATTGTGCTTGGATTTTTTTGTTAACGAATTCGTCCGAGTGATTAGAAAACTAATGTGTTGAAACGGCCAATTGACCGATTCAATTGGGGTTAATTAATTACATTAATTAAAATAAATTCAAAGGCAATATAACAAAAGATTAAAGCCAAAGGGTGTCAAAAAAGCCCAAAATTAGATAAAAAAGTAGTTTCCAATGTGAAAATAGTATTTATTAATGATTTTGAAGAGTTAACAAAAATTGTGTTAGTTGAATAAGTGCAGACTATGACGTATGCTTTAGCGACAAAATCGAGCCAAAACCTTGCAGGATCTGACAGGAATAGACTTGTCCAGTCTTGTCTAAATTTGGTTAGAAATGAGTTAACATAGAAAGATAGGGGTTTGAAATTTTGTTAAAAAAAATTGTTATTATTAGATTTATGTTGAAAGGAGAGTTAAATAAGCAAGGAGTAATAAAAATAATTTTGTTATGATAATTTGTTAAAAAGTTATAGACAAAAATGTAAGTGTAAACAAATTGAATTTGCAGAATTTGAATAAAATCCAAAAACAAAGTAGAGTCATTTGTAGAGCTAAAAAGGGTTAAGAAAATAAAGTAATAAAAAATATAAAGTTATAAAGTTTAATAGCTAAAAAATAAAGTGTAAAGTCATTCTTGGGCATAAAAAGGCCAATAACTCATAAAGTTCAAATGTAATTAAATCATAAAAAGTAGCAATTAATAGAGTCAATAATAGGGCATAATCAAGCCGAAGTTCGATATAAATAAATAAGTAGTTTTATAAAAATAAAATGAATTAATAAAAAAATTTATTAGTTCAAAATAAATACAAGGGAGATTAATAAAAGGGAAATATTGATAAAATAGGGTATATATATATGTGTAATAAATTGTAATGCCATGTGAGATATGAAAAGAGCTTTAAAGGGGGGGAATGAGATGCCGAAAACCAAACGAAGGCAATTAGAGTCACAACAAGCTGAATAACTAGACAACCAAACAAGCTATCAAAAATCCAACACCAGATTAGCGCGTTTCAAGACCAACCGAAGAAGATACAAGCAAGAAAAAATGGAAAATTTCAAATTTACAGGAAATAAATTTCAAAATTTAAACAAAACTAACGAAGTCAATAACTTAAGAATGAAGAGGAGTAGAAACGCCATTCGAATTCCAGAGAAATCAGAAAACGTCAACCAATCCATAGAAGTCAATAAAACCAAAATCCGACCACGCAAAAAGAAGTTATAGAGTTTGGGTGAAATCAATGCAAAAATTGTGAATCGACAAGTTCATACAGGAACGCGAGACCGAAGCCCCAAGAGGGAAGTTACGTCATCGGAGGTACTGCGCAAAACAAAACAGAGCGCACATTGTAATTCAAAAAATGAAGATAATAATTAAATTAGGCCTAATCGATGGGAAATAAAGGCACTAAAATTCACCAAATAAATCAGGAAATATATTAAGACCAAAAAATATATTTCTCAAGCAAGAAATCAGAATTTCTTGTCACATAGAGAAAGATGCTCGTTTGACAAGTAACAAGTCGAGGAAGCAGCTTGCATCATCTCTAAACTTTAGTTTAGCACGAAGCGCCAACGAGTAAACATCTGACCGAGTTCCGAGGGTACTTAGAGAAAGTCGTAGGGCGATCAGTTACGGTGTGCGTTGCGTACTAGCTCCGGCCTAAAGCTAAGTCGGGTCGTGATAATTTCGGGAGAAGAATATCCATATAAACGGCCTATCTTGCCAAAAGATACTATAATCAACTAGGAGAGAACAGCTTTAATTAAGTCCAGGAGAAGACAACTGTAAGCCGAAGAAACCACTCCGGGGACGAAGGAGAACAACTTTAAATCGCCGGAAATCGACAGAAAGAATTACGCGTCGAACTTCTTGTGTTCTGTAAGTGGCAAACAATCAATGTTACTTATAATTTTAAATAAATCCCTTTTTTGCAAAGTAATATATAAATTAAATAAATAAATAAATTCAAGTAGATTCTGGGGAATTTGAATAAAGTAAACTCGTTTAGTAAATTTCATTACTCACAATGGCAAATCGTCGTATGTAAATAATATAATCATTAATATACAAATTTTAATTAATAAATTAATTAATCACTTTGCTACTTTTCAATATTTGTAATTATTTAAGCTAAATATTAATCAATTTCATTGTGTTTTTGAAAATAATAATTTGTTGTTTCAAAGTTAATGGATTTATGTTAATTAATAAATCGTTTTGTGTTTTCAATAGAAAATTTCGAATATATAATTTACAGATCCAATCAAAATAATCCTAAAACCATTCAGTGCTCTAGTGTAATTAAGTCAGCAGGTGAGTTATTCACGGATCACTACAAATTTAACTCCAAAGGGAACGATCCCGAAAAAGAGTCTAGAATTGAGCTAGTGTACTACACAAAAGACAAAAAAGGTCTAATTAATTTAAATTTAAAAAACTTAAGAATAGGAAACAAAAGGTTTTCCTTTTCTTGCCCTCGCCAAACCTCTCAAATTGTTCTAACGGGGTAGTACAAGAGAACAGCATCAAATAAGGCCTGAAAACACTTGGGTGTTATTTGATGAGGGAAAGTGTTAAAGTTAACAACAAAAGGTTGTGTTTATTGGAAAAATTAGAGGGGTAGGGAGGTTTGCGCGTGGCAGTGTGTACCAAATTTGGATAAAATCGGAAGTAAAATGCGGCCGTTAGAGTGCGAACACACATATATATAAAGTTTTTAAGACACCCGAAAACGTGTTCTGGGGATCAGGATTGGTGCTCATTTACTACTCCCTTATTTATCTTTCCTATGGTAATTCGTTAAAAACAAGCAGGTCTGGCACCACTTAGATGACAACGCTCGAATTTCAGCAAATGCCATCTAGAATCTATGCTATCACAACTTTATTGTTTATTAATTTCGAAAAGCTTCAAATATGTTAAATTATAAATTAATTTTTCAGTTTGATTTTGCACAGTACAAGTACTTATAATTATAAAGTATGGTTCCCTAAAAGAATAATCCAACGAACATAACAGTTGAATATCTACATTTAATGACAAATTTTGTATTAATTTTAATAAAAGATAAACTAACACAAATTTTAAACTTTTTAATTGCTATATTTAAGACTAACATCATTTATACAACCTAAAATTTTGAATCAAATTAACAGTTGTTTAAATATCCTTCTACAAAACTAGTAAAAATACCACATTTTTACATCAATTATAACTTATGTTGTTTGGACATGTTATGTAATGATTGAACCCAACCTCTGCCAATTCCCAACCTCTGCCAATTGTACACTTTATAAATAAAATATTTTAGAAATATCTTTTTTTTTGCGTTTCTGTTCACAGTCCTTTTTGGTCACGGTTAATCTGATGACATGTTTTGCCTATTTTTCAGGCATTATCGAATCAAGATATTCATAAATTTATGGCATATATACAATGCTCGCCAACAACGAAAAAACACTAACACTTTTAAAATCATATGTACACAGAACACAAAAGGTCCGGTCAACATTTAACTACGATAGCCGCACACGTGCTCCACGTCGAACTTAAACGGTCGAACTTAGCGTCACTATAACTCGTGGTTATCTAATGTTCGAGTCGGAGTACAGTTATGAAGGGGAGAGGTCAGTTCTAATAATGATATCAAATATTGCGTTAGATTGTGTTAAATGTGTTAGTGTTTTTTCGTTTTTGACGAGCATTGTATATATGCCATAAATTTGTGAATATCTTGATTCGATAATGCCTGAAAAATAGGCGAAAAGCGTCATCAGATTAACCATGACCAAAAAGGACTGTGAGCAGAGACGCAAAAAAAAAGGTATTTATATAATATTCCAGTCCAGTAAAGCAAATTATAACATATTATGAATTCAGCCAGCTACGCTAAACTAGCTTACAAATTCAAAAACAAAAGCTTAAAACTACAGAACACTATTCGTAACATAAAATTTAATATAATGTGTAAGAAACACAACATTTTGCCGAAATACATTCAAGTTAACGTCAAATTGAATACAAAAGCCGCCCTAAAAGCTTTAGCGTCAGCCGAAAAAATCTTGTTGAATGGTGAGATAAAACATCTATATTGCAAAAAACAGTATTTAAATGGAGAAATTTATAATGTACACTTATAACTCGCCACAATCTTCACTAAATTGGAACTTGACATGCTAATTGATTCTGTGAAGAAATACGTATTAACCAAAAAGAACCGTAAGGAACAAAGCCATTTCTTTTAAATTCAATAATCTGCTCAACCAAAAGATAAACAGTGATAACAAATCTCGTAACCAATTTATGAACGCCCATACCTTCTTTCTTCGATTAATAAATGTTTCTGATGTATTATTTGACAAACAAGACTTAAAATTACTTAACAAGGGCCTTAATTACAACCTTAGACCTAAACAAATAAACGTCAAACAGACTTTGCTCAGCTTTGAGACGGCAATACAGAGATTGCCTCAGGACAAACAAAATATTACCAGATGTTTGATCAGCGATCAATCTGAGATACGAGAAACCAAGCACACTAAATCAAACAAACCCAACCAGTCTAATGATTACTGTATAGCCAATAGCATCGCTGATAAATTAATCTCGCATAACGCTATCGTAACCAAAGCTGACAAGGGAAATACCGTTGTTATAATGAACCAGCATGACTACGATCTCAAAACTGAACAGTTTTTTAAAGATAATGACATCACCGCCTTCAAATCAGAAACCACAATCAGATTTAATAATGAAATAAAGAGTATTGTAAATTCTGTTAATAACATTCACGACAAAAAACAGAAAAGATTTTTTTAAATTATTAACCCTACTACCCTGAATTGTGTTCCCTCCTGAAACTACATAAAAACGGCCATCCTATCAGACCCTTCGTTAATTTTACTAGTGCACCAACTTATAAATTATCCAAAACTTTGGACAAAATAATAAGAAGTAGTTTCACCTTTGAGCAAAACTATTCATTGATAAACAGCTTAAACCTCATCCATAAAATACAAAATGGATGTGTGTAATAATAGATTCGAACACTACGCTTGTGTAATTTGACATAACAAATCTTTATACTAATATCCCAATAACCGAAACTTTAGAAATCTTAAAGAACAATATAAAAAAGCACAACATCATTGACACCGAGATATTGGTTGAACTTATATCACTACTATAGTTCATTTCACCTCAGCGTGAGGCAAAACCAAATGACCGTAATAAAACCCTTACCCTTAGGCCTATTGTGCGACATCGGGGATGGGCACTTGTCGACTGCCTTTGTATTAGAGTTATTGCTGTTTGTCCCAGTGTCATTATGCAAACTTTTTTAATTGAAAGAAAAACTTAAAACAAAATATATCATTCGCTGTGTTTTGATCGCGTGATTATTTTTATACCAAATATGAAGGAAATCGGTTGATTTTGGGGAAGGCAAAGTAAATAGTTAAATCCTATGTGTTTTCAAATATTTTTTATCATCATGAATACGGAAATAAATATACATTGAATAATGATGTTGAGTTTTATAAAAACCTCTTACTTACTACTGTACACAATAATCATCACATTATAGTGGCCTGACAGTTTTTTTGTTAATTAAATGCAGTATTAAAATATAGACATTAAGTAAAACTATTAAATAACTGTTCTATATACATCGAGCATAAAATACAATTAAAATTAAATACATCTTAATATTATAGACAAACAGAGCATGGGCTACACGAAAATATAAAATTACACATCTTATTGCAGTACATAGCACGGATAAAAATTAAACATAGGCTATTCCTTCTAGCTACTTGCACACTAAACAAAATTTTAATAGGCTATTTAGGGACAGGCGAAACAAGTACATCATTAATGATAGTCTATTATTTATCTTTAATTTAATTTATAAATTTAATATAATTTGACTAATACAGTATATTTAACGGAAATCTTGAAATTTCTTTGAACTATCTAGTTTTGTGAAAAATAGCTACTTTATTGGTTCATTAAGTTATTAGTCTAATGTGGTCAATAGAGTAATATTAGTTTATTTATTTCAATGACGTAGGTGTGCCATATAAATTTAATATATTCCCTTATAAGGACTTACGCTTATTTAATAATACTTGGGTTGATTTTGTTGTCAATTTTCAATGCCCAATGCCCAAATAAAGAGTAAAGTATTTTTTATGAGTTTTCAATTCAAAACATAAAGCCTTGGTTATTGTTTGATTAACGACAATGTTAAGCATGTCAGGCCACTATAAGGTGATGATTATTGTGTACAGTAGTAAGTAAGAGGTTTTTATAAAACTCAACATCATTATTCAATGTAAATTTATTTCCGTATTCATGATGATAAAAAATATTTGAAAACACATAGGATTTAATTATTTACTTTTCCTTCCCCAAAATCAACCGATTTACTTCATATTTGGTATAAAAATAATCACGCGATCAAAACACAGCGAATGATATATTTTGTTTTAAGTTTTTCTTTCAATTAAAAAAGTTTGCATAATGGCACTGGGACAAACAGCAATAACTCTAATACAAAGGCAGACGACAAGTGCCCATCCCCGATGTCGCACAATAGGCCTGAGGGTAAGGGTTTTATTACGGTCATTTATATTTGCCTCACGCTGAGGTGAAATGAACTATAACAAGTTGTTTGAACCAAAACTATTTTGAATTCAACAAAAAATACTACATCCAAACTAAAGGACTCGCAATGGGATTCCCATTATCTAGCATCTTGGCTGAAATATTTCTCAATCACGTTGAACAGAACTTCATAATGAACAAATCTAACCCATATTACAATAACATCTCCATATACCATAGATATGTCGATCAAACCTTTTGCATCTTCAAAGAAACCAAAAGGCAAATTGATATGTTCAAGGACTATTTAAATAAATTAAAACCATCCCTCGAGTTCACCGACGAAATAGAATTCAATAACTGCTGCCTTAACTTACTAGATTTAAGCATTTATAAATTTACAAACCATACATGCTTCGTCGAACCACCCTAAGAACCATAAAGCATCAGCTTATAATAGCCTAGTACATAGAGCTCTAAACGTGCCCATGAACAAAGCCGATTTTGATCATGAAATTAAAATAATTAAACAGATAGCAATATCAAACGATTATGAGCATAGAACAATTAGACAGGATTATAGAAAGAAAACACAGGAAAAAAATAATAACTAAAGACAAACCTAAATATATAAGCATTGAATACCATGGACTATTGGATAACGTTGCACAGAGAATATTTCGCAAATAAGGATACACACTAGCATTTAAAACTGATAATAATTTTAAAAAAGCACTTAGACCAAAACCCAAAATAGAATGCCCGTATAATGGAACTGGCATTTATAATTTAACATGTAACAATTGCTACATGCATTATATAGGACAAACTGGATGAGCGTTCAAAACTCGATTCAAGGAACACTTTCCAAGCAACAAGTCCAATACTACCAACTCCAAATTCGCTGCACATCTAGTAGAAACAGGACATACGTACACCAACATCCAACATAACATGGAAATATTGTACAAATGTTCCAAAGGACCAAAAATGAAGGTCTTGGAAGAATACCATACATATATAGCCAATATAGACGAGTCCGCGTTATTGTTGAATGAAAAAACCCACTTTCAATCTAACGCAATATTTGATATCATTATTAGAACTGACCTCTCCCCTCCATAACTGTACTCCGACCCGAACATTCAATAACCACAAGTTATAGTGACGCTAATTACGACCGTTGTGCACATGTGCGGCTATCGTAGTTAAATGTAGACCGGACCTTTTGTGTTGTGTGTACATATGATTTTAACACGTTCACTGCTGAAAATTAGTCAATAAGGTACCTGAAATGCTAAATATTATTTTTGAAATAAATCTTACCTTTAAGCTTGTTATGATGAATTTGGATGGTTTTTTCTTGATTTCCGACTTTAAAACCTTTTATTTTTCATTTTGGATGCTCTGGAGCACCTTGGGCACTCTGCGCCCGCCACTCCCGGCACTTATTCAAAGTTTTAAGTTTTTTAAACACTATAATGTTTCTTTACATAATTACTATACATGTTTAGAACAAAAATATATTTACATAAAATTTACAACCCTCCAACCAACCAAAAAATCATCTATCAACCTTTATGGTAAAGATTGATAGGTGTCAGACTCTGAGTGATAGACCTGTTCATCAGTGGCATTGCTATCAATTTCATCATCTGAAAGTTGGTTGTCAGGTCGATTACTTGGTCCTGGTGAGATATCCATTCCACTACACTAAACTAATCAGTATAGTAAAAATAATAGTATAACAAAAAACAATGTACTAATTTGTACAAACACGTTAACAAGGTTGTGCACAGATAAAATGCTGAAAAACCCATATGGATCAAGCGAATATAGAACTACGCTAAATTGAAGGGTTGAAGGGCCAAACTAAGGGTTGAAGTGAAGGGTTGGCCAAACTAACCAGTTTAAGCCAGATTCAAAGTCAAGGACTTACTTATCAACAAACTATAAGCATATCGTCGGGTGCCTCAAGGCACCGTGCGCACGTGCGGTGAAAACGTCTGGTGCCCTAGGGCACCCGCCGCAGTGAACGTGTTAAATGTGTTAGTGTTTTTTCGTTATTGACGAGCATTGTATACATGCCATAAATTTGTGAATATCTTGATTGGATAATGCCTGGAAAATAGGCGAAACGCATCATCAGTTTAACCGTGACCAGAAAGGACTGTGAGCAGAAACACAAAAAAAAGGTATTTATATAATATTCCAGTCCAGTAAAGCAAGCTATAACATATTATTAATAAAATATTGTAATAACAGCTTACCCTCCGAGAAGATCTGCACTGTCACTTTGTTGGTTCATATTTACAACCACCAGAGTGTGCCCAGTATGCTCTGCCAACAACTGTAACGTAGATGTCTTGCCAGTTCCTGTTTCTCCTACCAACAGCACAGGTTCTTGTAAAGACAAACACACAGCGACACGTTCAATTAAACACGAAGCCGGACGTGTAAGAGCAAATTTGATGTTCAATGTTCTGCAGAAAAGCAAAATATAATTCAAAGAAACCTTATAAATGTGTCAATAATATTAAAAGAAGAGACAAAGAAAGTAATGTAATTTTGAATATTTTATACAATGTGTGTTATGTTCTCTTCTAATTTGTTGCATTATTATAATTA
>JAGFPH010003385.1:47233-58171 GCA_018207615.1 Philaenus spumarius | reverse complement strand
AACATGCTTTGTGTATATAGGCAGTTTTTTGTGCAATGGTGCAATCTCTAGGATTTTTGCTGTAAACATTGTATTAGTTGATATCAGTTAGGCGGTAATGTTTGCTAAGCGACTATATCTTGTAAATCACCTGGTTACCATCGACTACTTTATACAAAACCGAAAGACTATGAGAAATACACAAATATAAAGCATTACCTGGTTTGTTTGTGCTACAACAAAACACATCTATAGCATCTTGCAGCACTTTGAGAGCAGATTCTGGAGAAGTACTGAATCCAATCTGAGCTCGAGAACACCATTTCATCAAATCACTAAAACAATGGGTCAAGTTGACATCATTTAGTTGCATAGATATATTTATGTACTTAGTATCTGTGTTTACACATTGTACCCATATTCTTGATGTTTCTTTAACAATTAAGGAAATATTGAACAGACCTGTAATATATAATATGGTATGAAACAAACGAAACTGAAACTTATGACCATATATGGTCTATGAAAGCTGATCACTTTGCTATTGTTGCCATAGCAATAGTACTGTTTGTTGATTTTGAATAAAGAAATCTAGAGATTAAAACAGTATTAACCATCCGTCGACATCCTAACCGCACCCAGGATGCTTTATTGACGACACATTGGCAATCAGCCACTGACATGAAACCTGGTTATACCTACGAACAAACACATTGTATTGGGTATCTATGGAAACAGCAGATTCTCTGTGCCTTCAGAGAACATACGATAAGAGACAAATTTGACAAGGAAATAAACAACTAAAGAAATCAAAGCTGATTGCGTGCAATGTTGTTTAGTCTATAACGAGTAAGATGCTTTAATTTAGTTTAACATTTGTGGGAAATGGCTATTTTGGAATTAGTGACCAATGAAGAGTTTTCATTTTGTGAGGGTGAAAAGTGCAGCAAACTATCAAGAATTAATCTTGTTAATACATTTCTTTGCATCTACAAATACATGATTAATGACGTCTCACTAAATTGTTTTATTTTTTGTTATTCTCTGAACAAAATAATATGTAAAAGTGCATAATTTGTTTGAAAATTATATTTTAAACAATTTTTTTATGTAACACTGTTAATGCAATAAAATAAATGCTAAACCACAAGAAGTAATTTAGTAAACTATTGGAGCTTTAACATTAGAAGAAATTTGTATTGTGGAACGATATTTCCTCTTAAACTGAATTGGCCGTGAAAACTAGTCTAACGCATGTTGGAAATGAATTAATGAAACGTTTCCAATGACCTACAACAACTAACAAGGTAATGCTCTTAATCATATAAAAATGCAGTGGAAATAATCACACTTACACAATATAGAGGTTGTATCGGTAGTAAATTTACAGTAAAAAATAATAAACATCTAGGACGAATATTTTATTAAGTATAGAAGTCACCAGAAAGAAGTCTTTGACAAATTTAATTGAAAATAAAGATTGTCCGGAAGTCAGTGAGACGTATGTTTGTTAGCGTCTAAAAAATGTTCTCGGTAATGTTTCTACCAAGTACTAAACTTGACCTGACATCATCAGATATTTCATATTTCTATCCATTTTTTAAATAATATAAAGTTATAAAATTAACATTTCTGAATGTAGCGAACAAATGTGTTAGCTGATTTTTATTGTCTACAAATTCATGGTTTTCAAAGGGCTTCAATTTGAAGCATCAAAAGCTACATTGCAAATTTTCAAAATGGGGTGGTAGGAGGAGACAGGGGGTTTTGGGAATTTGTAAATAGTTTTTTCCCTGACGGTGGGGTTTAAATAGGTTTTTAAAAATAATAGAGGTGTACAGTTTTCCAAAAATCACCCTATATAATTAAATGTACAAAAATTTAATATCATAGGCCTACATATCTCAATGTGTTGTGATAAGTGTTGAATGTCGACCAAACGCTGTTTTAAAAAAAATACTAATCTGCAACTATCAAATTATAGACTAGCCCAAGTTTTTTTTGTTTCTAAAAGATGTTCTATATTAGTAACTTGTAATTTTAGAAAAAATGAATCTCAATTAGACAGCAAACTTCTTAGTTTCACAAACTTTCTTGAACTCTGTAAAAAGAGTTGGTATGTTCTGAATATTTTATAAAGAACTAGCTGGCCCGATCAACAAATCAAAGTTAAATGTATATTAACAAAAAATATATAATATCAATGTACACTATGTATTTCTTATGGGGATTTTTAGTAACTTAGATCCCCCAAACCTCCCCTAAAATTTCGAATTTTTTAAAACCCTTTCTTATCAGCATCTACGGCCCTGGAGGAAGCTACATACCAAATTTCATTCCCAACCGTTCAGTATTTTTAGAGAAAACGTGATTTTTTAACTTTTCCCCCCCCCCCCCTAAGATTTCGAATTTTTTTGAAAACCCTTTCTTAGCAAGTACCTAAGGCCCTAGAGGAAGCTAAATACCAAATTTCGTTCCAATCCGTTCGGTTCTTTTGGAGAAATCGTGATTTAGTAACTTTGACTTCCCCAAACAATCCCTAAAATTTAGAATTTTTTGAAAACCTTTCTTAGTGAGGACCTATGGCCCAAGATTAAACTACATACCAATTTCGTTCCAATCCGTTCAGTAGTTTTTGAGAAATCGTAATCAGTGAGTCAGTGGATTTGGCTTTTATATATATAGATATATTTACAAAATTTGAAAATTAGGCGATACAAATTAATGATATATTGTTTGTCTGTTATATTTTTTTAACATATTGTTTTAACATGAGTTATAATTTTAATAATTGAAAGTAGGTCTAAAGTATCAAGTAATTCCTAAATTGATGTGTTTGATTTCTCTTAGATTCTCTTACCGGGTATGGGCCCAGAAGATGAATTCATAATTTAAGATTTTCAGTATTTCATTAACCTTCACTTTTCATTAAATTCATAAGGAGCGTCCATTTAATTATAATCTAACCTTTCTTTAAAAACTCTATGTCTACGTATGATCTGTTCATCATCTTTTGAGTCAGAGTTAATTGACCACATTTTATCTGTAAAAAAACTCTTAACAGAACTACCAAAACTGGAATAGCAAATGTTCCCTTTGAACATTGAATGTACTCAAGTTTGACCAAATAATCTATATATTTTACTAGCTGGCCCGATCAGGCTTTGCTAGGATAGACAAATCAAAGTTAAATGTATATTAACCAAAATAAACGGTACCAGATAACTGCTACATACTTTCTCACAAGGGCTACTTTAATTAAGGGCTACAAATAAGCCAAATTTTATCGTTAGAGGCGTTTTTGAGAAATTTAGATTTTTCTCATTTTTAGGCAATTTTTGAGGGGTAAAACTCCTAAAAATCTAAAATTTGAAAAAATGAAAAAAAAGCCTGGAGATATTCCAGAACTACATCTACATACCAAATTTCATGAAAATCGAACCGGTATGGCTCCAGCTCTCTACACATCCTAACAGACACACATCACCAAAAAACCACTTTTTTGGGTTCAGGGAGCACCAAAACAAATAATTCCACTAAAAATATTTTTAGGAGCACCGACACAGATAATTCCACTAAACAATTTTTTGGTGTTCAGGGAGCACCAAAACAGATAAGTCCACTAAAAATTCTAATTCGAAAATTTGGACGAAAACAATACTTTCTCCACTACTTATAGAAGGGAGAAAGTACAAATATATCAATAAATTTATTATAGTAAGTATTTCTTATGGCAATGATAACTACCCAGGTTTTTCGCCTATAAAAAAAATCTTATGGGGATTTTTAGTAACTTTTACCTCCCCAAACCCCCCTAAAATTTCAAATTCTTTGAAAACCTTTCTTAGCGAGCACCTACGGCCCTAGAGGAAGCTACATAACAAATTTAATTCCAATCCGTTCGGTGGTTTTTGAGATTTCGTGATGAGTGAGTCAGTGAGTGGTATTTGGATTTTATATATATTATATAGATAAACATCTTTGTCCTGACTAACTGAATGACTGACATGTAATCATTGTAGAGCAAAAACTACTTAATATAAAAATACAAAAATTTAAGCGTATATTCTTAAGGGGTCATAAACGCACACTAAGAAAAGATTTTGCAAAATTTTTATTTTAAAGTATAAAAATGGTGAAAATACGGGGTTCACTCTCAGCCCTATAACAAATAGAACAGCTGATTCGCATCAAAAACTTAGCAATACATGTTTGTTGAATGTATTTACATTCATTACCATAGAAACCAACTTAGCAAATTTAGAGTCAGATTATTATTCTCCACAACTAAAATCGTTTTAGGTTAGGTTAACAAAATAAAAGCAAACATAAACAAAAATCAACGAAAAAGGCTTACTGTATTATAAAACATCTGTTGTTGCATATCATAATTAAAACAGCTGATTTGGATTAAAAGCTAAACATAATACTATTAGGTTAAGCCTATATTGAACCAAAACACATGCCTTAAAAACATTTACATATATAACAACGTACTTGGAAAATTTAGAATTGGTTAATTTTGTTTAACAACCAATAGTGTTTTTAGGTTAGGATTATATATAAAAAACTCCTGTCTGTCACACAAAAACCTGTCCCTGCTGTGTATGCATCAGTGTAGGATACCTCCAACCTCCCTCCGACCCTACCCAGATCCAAGTCCCTATGTCCCAATCAACATTTCAGTGAATTTATCATATACTATACAATACTGTAATATATTTTTATTTGCTTCGCTAGGGGTGGAACGCCTAGTATTATTATACTACAACCAAATTTTAAATTGTGGCTATTTTTTTTTTTTTAAATGGCACAATTTGTGAAAAAATAAGAAAAATACACTAATTTACAATAAAAAAAAGGAAACCAACTACAGTAGAACCTCGCTAATTCAACGTCAAAAATTCAAAAACCTCTTTAATTTGGAACTTTTGTCAATTCTCTTCAGAAAACCTCTAATATACAAAAATAAATATCCCGTTCATTCGAAGTATTTTCAATATCATATAGCCTCTAAAATTCTAATTTCGTTTCACACATGCCTCTACAATTCAAATATCGTTGCTATAATTCAAAGTCAACCTCTAAAATTCAAATTTTATCCCCCATTAGCCTCTGATATTTGAAGTTAACACAAAAAACAAGCCTGTTGAAACACTAACTAGTGCGGAGATACGGAGAACGACTGCCAATTTGCGCATGCGCTACTAAGATAAAAGTATAGCGTAGACACGGTTTCCTCCCCGGGTCAAGACTATTGCCAGTGTTTTTGTTGATGTGTTACAGCGTGTTTGTTTAGTTACCATTACAGTAAAGGTTTACCTCCATAGTTAGATTTTTTTACACTAACCTCTATAATTCAAATTTCCTTTAATTCAAACAAAAATTACTTTCCCTTGGTTTTCGAATTAGTGAGGTTCTACTTTACAGCAACAAGATTTTTAAATTGAGCCGGGAATAATTTTTTTGAGCTGAAAACTGTCAGTATTAAATATTTTTAAGAATAACGTTACTCTCATGAACTCAAATACAGCAAACCGTAGCCAAGATGAGTACTTTATTGATTTTTGTAACAACAGTAACAAATCATGTTTGTATGCTAAACTGTACAAGTTTTTTTAATTACCGTGCAGATGTCAATCGTCCACTGGTTCTCAAAGGTTTGCTGCTCTCTGAAGACACTTCATGTTCACCCACGGAAAACTTGAGGTAAAGAGACACCATTCGGGAAGCAATTGTTTTCAACACAGGAAACTACAAACAAATTGCCATTGTGAAAAATTATATTACAGTAGATACAGTTACTCATCAATTCAAACTTAACCAAAACTTGTACAGTATTTTAAATAAAACAACATCAATTTGAAAAAATTAAAGATTAAAAACAATTTGAAACTACACAACAATTTTAATAAATCATATAACATAATTTAACTAAGTTTATTTATAAGTATTTGTTATTTTGGAGTTGACTATTTTAATAGTGAGTGACAACCTAAATCTATATATATAAAATTCAATGTATGTACGTTTGTCCTTTATGCATTACCAAACCGTCCATCCGATTGCTTTGAAATTTTGCATAGTAACACAGGTTAACCCTGGGAAGGTTTTAGGCCATTTACCGAAGTCCTAGGACATTAGGGCTACGCCCCAGTGGCCCTCAAAGTTTCAATGTTAATCTTATGGAAGGTCAATCTTAAGGAAGAAGAAGAAATATTTCTTTTGATTTTATCAGGGGTACAAAAAACAGCTGTTCGTATGAAAAACTTAAAACAGCTGATTTTGATCAACAACTGATTTGGATCAAAAAATGAATATAATTTTAGGTTAGGTAAATCAAGCAATGAGCAGAATCCCATTGTAATTTACATCGGCCCTCAGGGATACGAATTACAGGCTTTCAAAGTTTCAAATTAAGCAATAGCAAAGCATTGCCGGGTCAAACTAGTTCTAAATGAAAATGAAATTAATCAGGGTTGTCAGGAGCATAAAATGGTAAAGTCACACGGGCTTGAACTCAACTGTTTCAATAGAATTATTTATTATTATAAATTGAAAATAATTTGAAATATAATTTTTAGTTCTTTGAATTAGTTAATATAATGATGGTGTGAATAATTCCCTTTTAGCATTACATAGAGCTAAAAATGTTTTGTTTACTAATTTTTACTCACATACATCAGCCACTTAGTGGTCGATAGCAAAATATTAGTTTTCGTGTAGACTTACCGCATGCGCATTTTTTAAAACATAGAGGATTATGATTTGTCACATGGTGTACTAGAAGTAAGGGAAATACCAAAGGAGGTCCACAAGTAATTGTAAAAATCAGTGTAGTTTTATTCTTATTTGAGAGGATTGGTGCTGATAAAGATTTTCACACCATGACCTTTGTGAATTGTGCAATTAGGCTAGGCATATTAGGATTTTCAGAAACAAGTTTTTCTATAGTTTTGATTTTCTCACCCTTTTGTTGGGTTGCTGAACACAAATTTGAAGTTTGCTGGCAAAATTTTTGCCCGGAACCTTGTTTTTTGGGCACATTTTGACCAAATTTTGGCACTTTTTTCAGTTTTCGGTATATATCTCAAAAAGGAAGCATTTTTCGACAAACCCATTCTACACAAAATTGCCTACATTTCTTATACAAAACGTTTTTTTGTAAGACTAACCGTTTCGCCGCTAGAGCGTGCCCGAAAGGGGCCATATTTTCATAACCGGTGAAATTTATCGATTACGCGGAAATCGCTCTTGCTGTGATACTTAACTGTTTAACAATTTATTACATTATACAATTTTTATATGATATAAAAATACATTTTTCATAAATAACATTTTTTTTTCAAGACTAACCGTTTTTGCCTTTAGAGCTCGCCCAAAAGGGGCCACATTTCCATATCTGTGAAATTTCCAATATAGAAAAAACAGTTTTGATCGCTCCACTAGTTTATTGTGGCAATTTTCTTTATACAAATGGCAAAGTGCTTTCAATCCTTTAATTTATTACATTATACAATTTATATGATATAAAAGCTTGTACCGAGATTTGCCAGTGTAAATAATTAATAATACAATATGTAACTTGATCTTGACTCAGCAAAATTATAAGAAAAGATGTTTTATGTATTTCATAAAATAAATTTACACAGGTAAATTGTGTGACAAGCTTATTTATATTGTACTAGCTGACCCGGCAATGTTTCGCTATTGCTTAATTTGAAACTTTGAAAGACTGTAATTCTTATCCCTGAGGGCCGATGTAAATTATAATGGGATTCTGCTCATTGCTTGATTTACCTAACCTAAAATTATATTCAGTTTTTGATCCAAATCAGTTGTTGATCAAAATCAGCTGTTGATCAAAATCAGCTGTTTTAAGCTTTTCATACGAACAGCTGTTTCTATAAAATCAAAAGAAATATTTCTTCTTCTTCCTTAAGATTGACCTTCCATAAGATTAACATTGAAACTTTGAGGGCCACTGGGGCGTAGCCTTAATGTCCTAGGACTTTGGTAAATGGCCTAAAACCTTCCCAGGGTTAACCTGTGTTACTATGCAAAATTTCAAAGCAATCGGATGGACGGTTTGGTAACGCATAAAGGACAAACATACAGACAAACGTACAAACAGACATACATTGAATTTTATATATATAGATAACTTGATAATGTAATGAATTGATTTAGTTTAAAGTTTATTTTCTCCTTTTTAGATTATTAAAATGATTCCTTGTTTTTAAAAATGATTTTTTACTTGTAATTCGTCTTTCTGATTGTTGCAGGGTCTTTCCATTGTTGCGGAGTCCTTCTATTGTTGAGAGTCACGATCCTCCCCTCTCCGGCACGCTTAGAAGGTCCCGCACTAACATCTATGGCCCGCAGACAGTAGTTGTCTTCGATGGATGTCCTGAAGGTACAAACGGTGGAACAAAAAGTGCTGAACGGAAGAAGAGGTTGATGAAAACGATTTCCACTGATATCCTCTTCGATGAGAACATAACACCGACCATAAAGCAACAATAACTCCTAGCCAGTACGAACAACAAAAGAAGGTTGATTTACATGATCATTGCCAAGCTACACTCTCAGGGAATGCCATGGAGACAGGCCACAGAAAATGTCGACAGTGTCATTGTGAATGAAGCCTTGTCTTTAACTGAAAGGTCTGAGACTGTGGTGGTAGTTGGAGAGAACATCAACCTGTTAGTCATCTTCACGGGTCTTTGCCAACAAGAAAATTTATTCTTCCTGAAACCAGGAAAATGTATTCTTCCTGAAACCAGGACGGGGAAACGTTTCTCCAACCACCTACCCTCCTGTCCACGCTCTGGAAAACGAAATTGTTAAAGAACACATCATTTTTCTTCACGCGATGAGTGGGTGTTAGCACCATACAATCAAGGTAAGTTGAAGTTTGTGAAAACTTCACCAATAACCCCCACCTTGCCGATGTTATATGTGTGTTTAAAAAACCCTGACGCAACTCCAGAAAGCATTACAGCAGCAGGGGAGAGATTCCTGGTCAATATGTACGGGTACACAGGAAGGAGTGAACCATCGATAAACCGTGTGACCATAACATAACAAGTAAACACGTTTCTTTTCTAATTATTAAGGTATTATTTAATCTTTAATCCATGGTCCGGTCCATGATGTAAGGTATACTGGGTCCGTGAAAGGGTTTTTGGAGCGCTCTAGCGGCAAAACGGCTGGTCCAGTGATTGTCAACCTTTTTTTTGTCGCAGCACATTTTAACGATTTCAAAAATTTGGCGGCACTCAAAGAAAAAGATAAGTTTAATAAGAGTTGTTTACTTACCTATAATACACTGTGTAAAATAGTTTATGATAATAGTTTTGAATGTAAAATAAAATAATTTGTACTACAAAAACAACAGTACGTTTATAAGGGATTAATTTATTACAAGTAAATAATAAGAATATTTTTAATAAAGAATTTGAGATTGATTTTTGTTTTTCTTTAACAGGTTGACTGCCACGCTATTTAAGTATAACTTGCCCTGGGGCCACGATTTTTTTTATATTACAATTTTGTATTTCTGAAATAGTTAAGTTATTTTAACGTACCGGTAAATAAATAATTTTGTTAGTGATTTGTCTCAAAAATACAATTTTTTAAAGTGAGTAGCAAATTGGTACTCATGGCCTGTGACCGAAGCCTTAAAATCAATCATTGAGTTTACAAAGTTTAGTTTCAAGTCAATTAATGCATAAAATATTTCCTGAATTGGTATTTTGTTGTACTGTGATTATTTGGCTTTAAGGTAGGATGTACAAAAGTTGTATTTCACAAGTAAAATGACAATTTATTGAAGTAAAAAATAAAAATTTTAAAGTATAGTAGAGCGCCAAAAATCCGAACTAATTGGGACCAAGGAGTGTTCGGATTATCAATTTGTTCGCATTTTTGAAAACAACCAAGAAAATACCATTTAGGCTAAAATATATGCCCTTTAATCGATTAAAGTGGTTAAACAGTACAAGCAGTTACAATACAGTATGTAAGACTACTTACATAATATGATTTAGAAGAACCTGCACGTACACAGTAGGGCCAACATGATTACACTTGTAACTCTCAATTACAGTACAGTACATAATTAAAAGTTCACTTGTACATTATAGTTAACACAAACTAAAAATTTAAAAAAATACTGTACAGTACACTACTGTATGTACGACACACTGTTATAATGATTACACAAAAAGAAATGAATGAACTTTCTGTATGTTTACTGCTAGCGCTAAAGCAGTATATTAGCATGGCAGTGAAAATACTGACACCCAGTCTGCTGTGAAGGTGTGTGAGAGCAGGTATTAAGAAGTGTTTAAAAAGAGATAATAATGTCAAACCGAGATGAAGATTTTTGTGAAATTTTTAACGACGCAATAATTGGAATTTGCAAAAACAAAAATGAAATTTTTGCAGGGGCTGCCTCAGAACGCACTCGGATTTTTGACGTTTAGGATTATCGACGCTCTACTGTATACACACAAATCTACAAAGTATATTTATATAGAAATTTATTGAACAAATTTATTAAAATCTTGTATGAAAAATTGTCAAAAGTTATTCTCTTAAAATTGTAAAAGTTATCTGCAAAATTGTTTATAAAAAATTGCCAAAAGTTCAACTTTTTGTAAAGTTGTCTAACTGGATGTTGAATATAAAAGCACTCAGTACAAAGACATATCTCACATTGCAAGCATTTTGAATACACTTTTTTTAGTTTTTTATTTGCGAGGTTTTTCTTCCACCTTCTTTGAAGTTAATTGTGTAGCGTCTGGTACATTTACTACGTTTTTCAAATTTCAGTAATTTGTGATGACGTTGTTGAGGTTGTATTGTCATACAATTTTTTTTCTTAAGTTCTCTTATAAGGCTTTCTCTAAGTTCAGTAATTGACATTCAATTTCCAGTCACACTTTTGTACAA
>JAGFPH010003385.1:30481-42233 GCA_018207615.1 Philaenus spumarius | reverse complement strand
CCCTTGCGAGAAAAAAAAAAAAAAAAAAATTTATTAATTTTAGGTGAGGTATTGGGGGTTAGAGGATGGTAAGTTATGGCAGATTTCATAGACAATTGAATTATCTGCAAAAATAAGAAAATAGACGCCCTAATCGCGACCAGACTATAATTTGTGGATGTAATATTGAATCTACTGGTTTTTAAACTAGGGAGGCATAACGAATGCTGTATTCTCCCTGGCACTTGCTTTTTTAATGATTTACGGTACGTTGATAATTTGATTATGACAAGGTATGGATTTATATATTATGGTTAAGGTTTTGGTGTTTGGTAAATAGTTTAGGTTGATTCTATTACTTTTCGTGGTGATGATAAATTTTGATATGGCACATGCCTTTGATTTATATATCCCTTTTTTATGTTGTTGTTTTTTTTTTTTTTTTTTTTTTGTGGATTTTGTCTCTATTAGTTGTTGATCTTCCGCTGGGATTCTTTACTTTGAGTCATATATGTGGCAGTTCTTGATGATCTATTGCTGTTGGTGTTGTTCTTTACGAATTTTTGGTTTAGGTGAGGTATTATGATATTTTGGCAATTTAGAGTTAGGTTTTTTGTTAGGTGAGGGTATTTTTTTTGAGTGAAGGTTAGGTAATGGTGTAAATTAGGTATTTAGGTATAGGTGTATAGGTATAGGTTTATAGGTATAGGTATAGGTATAGGTAATCTATTTGACTTATGAACTAAAATTTTCTCTTAAAACTATTGAATTTACTAAAGTTATCTTAAAATTAAATTACCAAAATTGTTCATCACCAATGACGCGACATGATTAAGATAAATTGAAGTTATTTATTGTTGGGTTTTGTGGGTAAAGGATGGTTATAAGGTTATTGGGTTTTCGCGTTATATAATAAAAGCAAGTGCGGTGATTAGTGCAGAAGAAAAATATAAAATTGGGTGTATGCGCTGAAGTTAATAGATTTATAAAAAAGATGACCAAAAATTTTATAAACATAAAGACACAAACAAGAAAAAACACAAAAACCAATATATGGTTTAATTACTATTTAGGGCACAGTTTCGGCTGGTAGGCTGAAACTGGCGAAACGACAACCATCGATAAACACAAAAATGTTTATCATGAGACACAACAAAAATATCACAATATATATGTAATGGATAGAATATAGGAATTTGTTTTTTAATTTCGTCGAGGAATTCGTCGAGGCACGAATTTAAGTATATAACCTTTTGCCTGCGCAAGATTGACTGAAAGAAATTGTTGTTTCCCGTTCTACATGTCGTTTTTGTAACTTACGTCGTGTTAATTGTTGCATACGTGGAGCTCGACGCGTCGTCCTGGATTGGATTATCTCGCGTCGATTGGTTCGCACGGTACATTGTAAAGCACGACGTAATTAAGGGGTGGGTTCGATTTATTTCAATATTGACTTAAGTACTATAGCGAATTCTTAAATACTAATTCCGTATATATATATATATATATGTATAAAACTAACTTATAAACTAAGACAGACCAGAGTGGTAGATAGATAGTAAAGAGATAGTAGAGAGTATAACAAAATGTTGTATGTTCTGATGTGGATGGATAGATGATTTGGGATAAAAAAAATCTGTTGTAAATATTGTTGTTGACTCTAAGTTAAGGAAGGTTTTGAGAGGATGCAAATATAAAGATTCTCTGGTAGTTGGCCTAACTACTTTTTCCAAAAGTCGTCATCATTTCCAAATATCTCCGGTGTAAAGCTCATAGCAATTATTTGAGAATAAAAAAAAATTTTAATGCAATGAAGTTAATGTTATATCCAATGAACAAAATTAAAAATAATAGTCTAAGAAAAGGAGCTGGTTACACACGGCGATACATATAAAAACGACTGGACGTTTGGTGAGACCTTATAAATGTAATGGGAAAAAAATTTGATGGATCTGAAAAAAGACTCTAATCTTCGAATAGTTGTTACGTCTTGTTAGGTAGAGGTAAGCCCTCGTAAGAGATTACCCAAGCCATACCTATCGACCGAACGAAACCATCGATAGATTAGAGGTGTGTGCTATTGCTATAATTTAGAAGAATGAAATATGAAATAAGAAATAGCTTACAATCTAATATCACCGATCGGAGTTAGGTGTTCGGCAAAGGCAGGTCGGAACGATCGGGTTGATAATTAGATTGGAGGGGGGGGTGGCTGTTAAATAGTGTCCTAGGATTGACTTGGTCGATTGATATCCTAAGAGTATGATATTTTAATATGGTTAAATGAAATTAATTATTCTAAAAAGTTTATTCCTTGTGAAATACTGTTCTGTTAGTTAGGACACTATGTAAGCCGTAATTTCTTTTAATATGGTTAGGGTTTATACAGTTAATTGTAATTTTTGTTTTGTTTCTTTTAATTAATTTTATTATATTGATTCTCTATGCATGAAATCGATTTACCCTTTGTTATTTCATTTATTGTTTTCAATATTAAGGAATTGGTTGATCCTGAAAAATGTAATCCGTCCGTTAAGAAGAACTTTGGCGAATCATAATCGTCGATGTTGAATTTGATCAATTTTATATCAAATAAAGTTGTTATAAATTTATTGTAGGCTTTAATCTGTGCAACTATTTTTGGTTTGGTTTTAATTTTTGGGAATATCGGAAGTTCGAATAACGCGATTTCACCGGTTGGGTTACAACGTTTAATGAGTCTGATTATTGACTTGACATTAACTCGTAGTTGCTCAAAGCTTTGTTGCTTGAGCAAGTCGTTGGTTCCGAGAATTAGACTTGTACAGTTATTTGGGAAAATTATTTTTCTGTTTGACTTTATATAAAGTTTTATTTTAGCACAAGTCGCTCCTGGCAACCCATGGAAGTACACTTTTGTTAAGTGGTTGTGGTTTCGTAATTGGTAGTGCCGGCCCAGTCGAGCAGTGTGACTATCTCCGATAAAAACTATTTGTTTTGGTTGGGTCATAACTGTAGAATTGTGGTTACCTGATCGCTGCTATTTTGTGATATTAATTATAATGTAGTTATTATTATTTTTATTTGTTGTAGGCTATATGATTGTCTAGGTGTGGCTGTAGTTTTGAAAGATAATCAATCGGTGGCAATGTTATTATAAAATATGTTGTCGGTTTACTATTGTTGATTTTGGACGAAAGCTTTTTATTGAAATAAATTTGTTTAGAACTATTGTTTTATATAAAGTATTTACTAAAATTATTTCAAAGTTTGGCGTTATTTAAAATATATGAAGAGTTATTAAATATTGTAGGCTGTAATATTTATTTGACGAATTAGCTGGAATTCTGTGGGACGTAAATACCTAAAAACTGTTTATAACTGTAAATAGCTGGAAAAAAAAATTTGCTGAAAACAACAAAATACAAAAATAGACAATTATTTATCTGTAAACCCCCGTTCAATTTGAAAATGGAAAAGCCTAGTGGACTAGTAGGGATTGAATCAAATATGAAGGCAATAATTAGCAGAAATAAAGAATATATAGCAGTATAATACCTGTAAACAATAGATTATAAACACACAAAACAATTTACATGCGTTGGGTTACTTATATTGTAACTCCAGATGACTTGGGCGTTTCAATACCTTGGCTAAATGATATACTGTAAACAACCTATCAATGGATAATAAGCTCAATAAAAACTGTTGTAGCTTATTTATTGGTTAAATTGAACAATATTTAATGTGCATTTACTTTTGGCCAATTGTTAAGGTGTAACTAAATTACTATATTATGTGGAAATATTTTTGTTTTAAAATTATTGAATATTATTTGAAATTATTTTTGTAATATTATTAATGTCGTGGCTATAAAATTATAATAATGTGATCATTGATTGAATTCATGAAACAAAAATATCTTATGTGTAAGTAGAGAATTAGGTTAAGTATGGTTTAATTATTTCAAAATTATTAAAGGTTAATTAAATCAGTCAATGTTTTCTGAAAGTACTGTAATTTGTTGTAATGTTGTAATACAGTTTTGATTTAAATGTCAGTGTTACAATTCAATTGAATTAGAAATGAGTTTTAGATTTCTAAAAAAGGGAAAATAGTTAGGCTATATGAGCTTGAGTATTTGATTATAGGCCTAATGTATTGAATTATTGTTAACAAGCAGGTGTAGGCCATATGTGGTCTGAATTGGCAAAAAGGTGTGTATACTTGAATAATTTATGTAAAATTACGTCACCTGAAATACTATTAAACACCATTGACAAATCCCAACTAGGCCCAAAAATTATAAACACCCATTTTACCTGTGAAACACTGAAATATGCAGAGTAACTAGACAATATCACTAATACTGTAAAATATATATTGTTTGGATGGCCAAACTGAGAAAAAAGTACTATCAGCTGTCAGTTGTATGACATAAACATGGTAGGCTATAAATTTGTATCATAAATGTGTGTTGTATCTTAAGGTATTGCAAAACCTGTAAAATATTGCTGCTGTTGCAATAGTTTCAATGAAAAAAGGATTACTATTTGGGAATTAACTTGTAAATAATTATCCAAAACAATCAATGACAGATATAATATTTTAAGGGTATAAAAAACTGAGTTATTTGCTGTAGGCCTACTATAAATTAATTATTTTGGTAGAAAAGATTATAAAAAACCCGGTTACACATTCACTATGTGAAATTTATGATTCAACAGACTTTATGTTGTAAATAGTGCTATATATGTGGGAAAATTTTGTGTAAAGTAAGCAACTATGTATTCAGACTGTGTAGGCTAGGACTGAATGTATTGTGTTTACAAATTTTGTAGTGAAAATATATAGATTGGTACATTTAAGGTTTATTGGTTAGGGTGTTGTTATGTAATGAAACACAAGTATGTTTTACCAAAGATAATTTTTAATGTTGTTAGGCCTATTAAACAATATTCAACTTTCTTTAAGAGGTTAGGTCGATTAAATTTCTTTTTGGTTGACTCACAGTTTAGTAATTTGACTTACGAATATGAATAAAATAAGGCACTGCTAATTATAATATAGTAATAATAATTTATGTACTCACCAAAAATGCAAGAAACATAAACCAAACACTATACGAACCTTATAACTCACAATAAACGGGACTGGGTGTAGTAACTAATGATAGGCAAAATTTAAACGGCAAACGTGAAAATTTTATAACAATATTTTAGTTGATAAAATGTATAATTAAAAAGATTAACTCGGTAAGTTGGTGACCAGGTTGCACAAAAATAAAAAAAAAAAACGTGGTTCTGCCGGCGGAAGTGATGACGCAATATCGGCAAAGTCGGACATGAAAAAATTTGCTTTTTAGGGTTAATATCGCTTATGCATTTAACTCCCTCATTTAACTTCGCTCGCTAGCATTTACTGTGGGACGTAACCCGATCTGGTATCATTTACTGTGGATCGTAACCCGCTCTGGTACCATTTACTGTACCGGTTTCCGCTTTGATGTTAATCGGGAAAGCCGGATCAGCGTATATTTGCATCGACTTCGTAAGTATATGGAAGGCGGGTCTGAATCTGTCGATGCAAAATGGACGTTAGCCACAACCCAGAGGAATTAATTTATTATCAACCCTGATTTTACCCGATTGCCTTTAGCCGTAGTCACCAAATCCGATTCCGCCAGCTTTTAACGAGCGCTAAATTAATTATATATATATATATCTAAATATTACACCTTAACTGAATCTAACACTAGTCACCATATTCACACGATAGGCTTGCAACCGAACTCAACTTATTACCGCTAAATACTATTTACGAGTGCGCGATTTGTTATAATTATACGTTACGCGAATACCGATTAATAAATATATAATTACTTTGCTTAAGGCATAATATTAAACGTTACAATGAGCCTAGAAGTTTGTAGCCGACGGACGCTGTGGACCTGCTGCTAGCGTGTAGTTGATGCGTCGGCACTCCTAACTAGACTGATTTTGTAGTTCAATGTCAAGTACAAGGTTGATTCATACGCGCATGCGCGCACTAGTATAGCTCGAGGCAAGGACTTAGGATAAGTCGTTGCAGTGGTTAATAAAATAACATATGTGATGCAAATCAGGCGTGCATAGAACACAAACATAACCATAGATGGTCGCCATAGAACATAGAGACGAATAATATGTGGATGTAAATACTGGAAATAAACAAACTACAGGTTTGAGGTTAGTTTATTTTTTTTAGTAAGTTTTTGTTTTTAAAGTGAATAAATTATAGTAACCTGTTTAAAATAAAAGTAAATAATACATTTTAACAAATTAAAAGAAAGGATTCACATGTTATTATTTTTTAACCCTGTAAATGGCAGCCTGCACTTTGGGACACTCTCTCGGGCGTAGAACGCAACAAACTCGGACAATAGCGAGAATTTGCATACATTTGCATATTCCGTTATTTAATACACTTAAAATTATCCAATCGTAATAAAACCGGCACCGTTGGAAAGCTAATCAACTAAACTTTAATTTTTGTATTTAAAACTTTTTCGTAAAACGTATATTTACATACGTAATCACCGTTTCAAAATTTTAGTATGCAAATAAGCTGTAATTCACGCGTCAATGAACCCCGTATACTGTCAAGACTTTGTCTCATTTTCAACGGTTTGCAACTCCTCACAGAAGTCATTTATGAAGAAGATCATAACAGCATTGAATTCAGCAGACGATTTTCTTTAAAAAGGTGCCTTCAAATCACATTTTACTTTGAAAACAGCTGTTCTACAGGATATACGGTAAAAGCTTGTAATTGGTCATAGATTTGGCCAATACGCAAGCCTGTTTAGAATCGATTCTTACAGTCTTATTCGATATATCCTTAAAATGTACAATATATGGTTTTAAAAAGAAAACTTCACAGTTTTTATCTATGTACAATTCATTACATTTAGATTTCATAGGTTGGTACAACAAAGCTTTACAACTGAACAGATTTCAGGATGTCACCCATCGTAGTTGACTTCAGTTATAACATTTGTTTTGTGTTATTTATGGTTATTACAGTTTATAAAATAGTGTTATATTGTGTTTTAGTTATAAATAAATAAGTGTAGATTGTGTTTAAGTGAAATTAGGCTTATAACGATGTTCTAAAACGGTAAGTGTAGAAATAAGATAGCATAGAAATAAGGATTTGGGTTAAATTGCCGATTTGTTATTTTGATTTTTCATTACAAAATGTAAAGTTATTTGAAACTGGATAGAATGCTATTCGATTCTACATTTCATTCTCAAATTTTTGGTATAAAAAAAACATGTTTTGAAGTAAAAAATGTTTAGGCCTAGTCACTTTGAACTTAGTCATGATTTGCAGGTTATGTAGTAAAAACGTTCAAAATGTTATTTTGAACTAAACAATTGTGAAATTGAAATATATTTTTACATATTTCTATTTAGAACTAAATTAAAAAACTTTTGTGTATTTTAAAAAAAATTGCAAAAATGTTTTACTATTTTTTATGTAGGCATAAAGTTGTTTTTTTTTTCCTTCCATTACTAAACATTTTTGCTTTCTAAGCTAATAACTTTTACAATTTCAAAAGAAACTCATTTTTAGTGGCATATTTGAATTCTTTAAAGTTTCTTCTACAAAAAAGCTATGGAACACTTTTGGATTGGGGTTTATTTACTATTTTTGGCGATTTTTTAAAGATATGCTTGCAAAACGTTATAAACGGGCTTTTCAATTTTAGCTTTAACCATGCCAGTTCTAGGGTTAACTTATAAAATATTTTTGTATTATGACTTTAAAAAATTTTCCGACCTCCCATTTTTTAAAATCTTTTTGTAATCTTTGCGTATCAAAAGTTTGTGTAATCAATATCAAAAGTTAATATATAAAATAATAAGAATTTTTCACTGTAATTGTAGCATCTTTGGGCCGACTTTAACAGTTCTAGTGTCGCTGGAAAGCGCTGACATCACCAAATCTATTAAAATTAGTCCAGTAGAACTAGAAATAGGCATTACAAAACCATATTGTTCATTAGAAAATTATCAAGTTCTAAAACATAAAAGAATGTTTCAACCGTAATTAACATAGCAAAAAACAACAAATATATTATTAGCTTTGGACAACAGATGATTTCTAATAATTTCTAAAGTAAATATTGTTTTAGTGTTTATAATTTTTTTTAAATAGGCTAAAAAGCTTCCTAGACCAGAATGAAACATTTTGAAAATAAATATTAAGAAGCGAACGTACGTATGTCCATGAGTAACAATATAATACTTTGCCCATCATCTGTAATATGTACTTAAAACAAAACCTAGCGTAGATTATACTTTGGTGTTATGTGAAACTGTGTGTTTCATGAACTAACTCCCTAAAGAGTTTAAAGAAACAATGAAAGTTAATGTTTAAAAAAAAAAATTGAAGCGGTTGCTGAAGTTTAATGCTTTTTACACTGTGGGGGAGTTTCTGGATGCCACATTATAGATGTATTACTTTTATGTACATATATATGTAGGTCTAACATTAAATGTAAAAGTTTTGGGTATTTTATATATTTTTTCTTTAGAACTATATAATATTTTAATATTCTGTAACTTAATGACGCTTGCCATACGAAATGTATTTTCTCAAAAGGGAGAAGAATAAATACAATACAATTTCATACGTAGGTGTGAAATCGAAATGTGTACAGGGGTTGAGCATGTGAAGCAAGCAGGGGTCTCCTCTAGTAATGTGTTTCCTTTTAACAATTTTAGCCTAGTAGAAATCATTGTTATTTTAAACTGGCAAAGCGGAAATAACAGAGTAAAATATTACCTTCACTTGTATTATATGAACCAGTTCATCTTTTGTTAAAGGTTCCACGTTGACCTGCAACCAGTGCTTCTCTAGCAACTCAGCCGCAGCACTATGCTTACGGTGGTGTCCACTTAAACTGCTCTGTAACCTTTACATAACAACATACAATGTATAGAAAGTATTTATTTATAGAATTAATTCAAATAAATAAACCCATACAATAATTAGTGCTAGAACTTGTTCAGATTTTCCAAAATCAAAATTTTAGCAAAAGGAATATAATATATTTTCATTTAAAACGACAGATATTAAATTTTGCATGTAAAGAGAGTATGACAGGTAGTATTAAAATTGTATGTATAAGAGCTAGATTTGTATACATTAAAACATTTCAAATATCTCAGTTAATATCATACAGGCATACAGTTATTTGAGATCAATCTTCACAAAACAGAGTTTTTAGAATTTTTTGCCTTCGACCTCAAATATTTTTTATTGCCAAAGCACTTTCATTCTATTTTTAATGTGTTGTTTAAATTGTTAAAATAAAGTGATTAAGCAAAAAATATTAGAAAATTATTTTTATCAAACATAAAACCACATTTCACTGGACAATTTGCTTTGCAATTTGCAGATTATAAATGCTCAAATGACCTAGGGCTGAGAAGCCTTGCATTGCAAAGCATATTGATCTTTGATTTATCCGTAAGTTACCTGTACGTGAGAAATAGTTGAAAACTGGGGTTCACAACCAGATTATCCTTAAAGCCTGGCACACATATAGCTCCAGTCTCCAATAAACATGCCAATACAGCTACAACATCACTTGAAGCACAATCTATGTCTTCTAAGAGTAACCAATGACCTCCAAGAACAGCCTGGAATTATATAATGTAATTACAATATAGCCCACATGATAACACGTGAACAAGTAAACATGTTCAAATACTTCCTCCAGCCAATCACTACTTGACTTCGGGAGAATTTTTTGATTTTAAAAAGATTGACAATAATTTCTTATAGTCTGGGACAAGTATAGAGGGAAAGGTGTAAGGGTCAGTCGGCCCAAAACAATGCTATTGTTGTAAAACCGACCACCCTAATATGTTTTTAAACGCCTCAAAACTGGAGTCATTTACAATACTATTATTGTAATAGCCAACTAGCTCATCAACGGAGAGTCGTAGGATTGTGTTTCAAGTTTTCTCTTATTGGTCTAAATCTTGCGAGAAGATTGACCCGTCACTTGTTTTTATTCGATCAGTGGTTCAAATTATAATATTTGTATTGGACCGAACTATTTCTAAGAATTTAAGGGAGGTGGTGACAACACGAGGGTGGCCGGGCGGTCGGTTTCACAACAATAGCATTGTTTTGGGCCGACCGACCCCTACACCTTTCCCTCTATACTTGTTCCCGACTATAAGTGTTATGAGGCCTATTTAAGTAGATTTATCAAACTTCTTATTTTACAATAACGTAGGATCACTTATTTAATCCCTACATAAACTTTTTCCTTAAAAATTTGGTTAATTATTGCAATATACTTTAATGGCATTTAACTCTGTAGTGGGAAGTGTTTTCACCCTATAATGGCAAACCATTTTAGTATATGTTGCATATTCCGAGTGTAAATAATATAGAATAGAGTTCAATTACCTTAACTGTTTTTATTTTGATAATTCAAAAATATTCCGATTCTTTTACCTCTATATTGCAGAAAGCATGTTTTCCTTATTATTTTCAATGCAAGGTTCATGAAAAATTGTAGAAATAGGATACCGGTACACAATTGTATCAGCTTTTTCTTTCAGAAGAAGAGTTACAGTTTTAATTCAAGTTAAGTAAAACTACAACTGGTACATACCACATTTGAAGTTGGTACTAATTACCTGAGTCAAAACACCAGGCTGCCATACAAATTCCCCAGGCACATCAGTACACCTATAAGATCCCAACAGCATCTTAGCATCTGTTTCATCACCAAGCTGCACTTTGAGTAACTGAGGTGGCAAAACTCGTCCTATTCAACAAATACTTTTATAATTATTAAAGTAAAATGTGTTTTTACAAGAAAAAAACACGAACAGTCAAAATGTAATAAACACTATACAGCTGTACGGAACCTCTAATTATTTCTACATATATTCTGTTGTCATTATACAGGAAGAATTTAAGTATGGAAACGGCTTAGTAATATAAGTTATGTTAGTATCCTAAGTATCAGATTACAATCGTTACAAGAGATACATTTATTAATATAGGAGGATATTAAATCAGGGTATGTTAATTTTCCCTGACATGCTTACAGATATTTCTCCCATTCACTAAAATGCGAAATTCATGAATGCATTGAGTACTGTCCGCGAGAGTTAAGAAGTCTCCTGAGTTCTGGCCTATACAAAAATTGCAGGCGCTTATCTGAGTCGGCGCTAAGCTCACGTTGCACAAGTCATTCTGCGGTCACATTCACTGTGGCAAAACATGAAAAATAGCCAATTGAGATTTTACTTTATTGGACCACTAGTTTGATGTTGACACTCACCGACTGTCCCATCCTTCCTCTCACCTCCCGCCCCACTCCTATGTGACGTCACTGAGGTGCCATGACGCGCCGCGTAAGCACGGTTCGCCTTAGCTCTCACATGTTATTTGATATAACGTTGCACACGAAATTACTGAAACTATTAATTTGGTAATATATTATGTTGTTGCGTTGCGGTCAAGTTACTAGCAGACCGTTTTAGCAAGGTATTTATTTATTTAATGTTACGTTGCAGACGAGATTACTTTATGAAATGTTACCAAGATTATCAAGTAATATTATCTGCAGCGTTACTTGAATATTCCAAGAAACGCCTTTACTAACAAAATTTTAAAAATTTTTACTGGCCAAAAACACTTAAAATGTTTAGAATAATTAGATATAAATAAATATATAATATACAAATAATTATAATCAAATTTAAACCAGGATGTT
>JAGFPH010003385.1:0-10389 GCA_018207615.1 Philaenus spumarius | reverse complement strand
CTGCATTCAACATCCAATATTATAACGTGTTTAGGAAATATACACCAATGGGTCACTCCATATCAAATTAACAAATAAAAAATAATTTGACACCCACCTTCTCAGATTTTGATGAAACTTGACACAATTGATTGTATTACTATCCGCATAACAACTGCACATTGTTTTGCCCTATAATTTATAGTTTTTAAAAATAATTTTTTTAGTTTTTGTAATTTGTCACCTTAGAATCACGACTTTAACATGCACTCACAACTTTAAAAATATTTTTCTTAAAAACTATTCAAGATATAAAATATTGTAGGAGATTTGTTTGTTATGCCTAAAATCAGCGAAAAATGCTCAAATTTACTTAAATTTTCATTTCACGTGATGTTTTGTGACTGCTAACAAATAGACTCCTTTCATTAAATTAGATTAAAACTAATCACGGAACCCTGTTGGAAATTTAATTGTTTTAAGTCAAATTCTATTATTCAAGCCTTATGGTTTCATTAGCCGGATAACTTTGAGTAGAACGTTGGTAATTATTTTATTTTCCGCCAGACACATGGACGTAAAATCAATCTCAGTTAAAAATGCGCAAAAAAAACATGTTAACAAGATCCCATTCTGATTGATCGGAGACTTTAACACTCGGTAAACACAGAAAGAGTGTTTGGTAAACAATGATGTAGCGAGGGTTCATTAGGAGAACGAGTCAATCCCTGAAAAAACTAAAAACATTTAAATATATTCTTTTAGAAATTTAAGAAACTAGTGTTTTGTTTTACACAAACCACAATATCAAGAGTCTCAGATATGAAAAAATGCTCAAATTTGTTTTATCAATTGTGCCAAGTTTCTTCAAAATCTGAAGAGGGCTATCATGACCTGGATGACTTGACATGGATTGACCTCAATGTGTTAGTGTCATACAACTAAATTAGATTATTTTTTTATTTGTAAGTTGACAACATGGCTGGAGTGTTAATGTACACTGAACTTAAGCCATGTTTTTTTTATAGACACAGTAAAATGAATAGAGGCCTACTTTCATAAAGTGTAAAAGTGTGTTTTGTAGGCTTAGGCCTATAAAACATAGGTATTTAAGTGAGTTTTGGGCTTTTGATGTTCATTTGAAGTTTACGAGGTTGTTTTTTCTACAGTAGGCCTGGCCTAGCCTTTACACCCACAATGTCAACTTAACCCTTTGACTGCCGTGCCCTTTCGCTGGACCGCGTCGAATACTGCCGAGGCTATAAGCGCAAGTCTTGGCTCGGGCGCCAGGCTATCGCTGCACGGTACTACGCAATACCGCCAAGGCAGTTATTACTGTTTTGACACTACTACATGAAAGCAATCATATCTTAGCTAATATCAAAGACAGAAACATGATTTTGATGTTGTTTTCTTCAGAATTAAATGGACTAGGCTACACATACGTTTTTGAAAAAACTTAATTGAATTTTTTCTATAAACAATATTTAAAAAAATTAAAATTTATTTTAAAAAATAATTTTAAATTATCACAAGTATAAGGAACAAAAACTTTTTTGCTTCTGAGCGGTACATTTTATTTTGTATTAATGTATTGAGAATAAATCCTGAAATGTTCATAAAAAATATAAACATTTGATAAATTATATTTGTAAACATATACCGGTTTATATTTTAGCATTTTAAGAGTGAAATGTAAAGTCTACTATTGTTAGGCCTTTATTGTAAAATTTTATGATAAAATAAATAGGAAACCCTTTTGTTAGAAAAAATACACCACATATTGCAACAAATTATACAAATCAAGAACATTTTAAATCTAAGAATACGAAGTTATGTTTTAACTTAAAAAATAAATAATATATGCTATGTCACAAAATAAAAGACACTTGTTAGCTCATAATGAACAAATGTTTATACCAAGATGGCTTATTTTTAACACAAAACATTGTTTTCAAAATGTATTTACACTATTTACAGAAAATGTTTATTTAGGCCTATTTTATTTGGAACATGTATGATGATCGAAGCAGTCAAAATGCACTCCCAGTTTACATTTACAGTTCTGTATTGTAATAAATTGACAAGTCGATATAAATATTTTGAAAGTATATTTTGTTGGCTTTTATTTGGTATAAGAATAGGTAATATTACGTAAAGAATAATATATACTGCAAAGGAATATATCGCGAGCCGATCATATCGGCCCGTGGCGTTATTAGTAAAGAACACCATAGCCGACTAGATCAGCCCGTGGCAGTTTACGGAAGGTTTCCAAAGGCCGACTAAATCGGCCCGTGGCAGTATTAAAAATGTTCCCAGAAACCGATTAAATCGGTCCGTGGCAGTCAAAGGGTTAAAGGACAATTATTTAGAAAATTTAGGTAGCATTCTCAAACTGCATGCAAATGTTCAGGGTCAGCTATGTTTATTTCCTAAGTTGAGAGGGCTTATACTGTGATGTAGCCCTTTCTTATAGGCCAGTTTTAGACAATGAAAGGTGTAAATTTACTATACGACCCTCGGCTGATATTTTTGCAGATGATGACCTTGTTATTCATTCTACTGTTATTAGATGTTGAATACAGGTAAACATTCTGTGACTAAAGACTAAGTGAGAACTTCAAGTTATTTTTTTAATTTTTATTCTTGCATTTTTGTTGGCGTAGGGTCATATAGTAAATTCGCCAAATGAAATGTATGCTTTCAGAATATAAGTATAAATATGTGCATTCCCATGGTCCCGCTAAACTTACTGTTACCTAATTAAAACATTAAAATAATTAAGACTGCCTACTTTACTCAATAATCATTAACTCCCTCTACATCACTTCAAAGAACACATCCTAAAGTTAATACATTTTCAAATACGAAGGCCTAGGCTAAGCTACCTGTGTTTTGTATTTGCTGCACATCTTTTTGAGAGAATTGTTACAAGTTTTTTCATAGAGAATATCAAATCCATCTTGAAATACTTTAAAACGCATGTCACTCATAACTGATTTGCAGTAGTACTTGTCGTACAAACAAAAGAATATATAACCTCGAAACCGAAACACTAATCACGCACGCCGCACAAATTTAAGAACGAAACTAAACACGTGGGACGTGGTAAAAGACCGTCGTCTGCGCATGTACTCGGTAATCAAACCACTCAACTTCAAAAAATGTTTGACATTCACTAATAGCACTGCATATTGAATCGTACTTCCCGTTAAGCTTTCAAACTATAGTATATAATATTATTAATAATATTGTCATTAATAATAATATTAATTTGTAGCATTATTCCAATAATCTTATCTTATTAATCGATCAATTCTTGTACAAAATTTATTTCGGGGATCTCGCTAACTTCTCTAATGATTTGGATGAAAATGTGCATATAGGGGTTTTTGACGTCAGGAATCGAATGCGCTAGGTATTATGTGTGCAAAAATGTGATAAGTAGCTCTTTTCGCCTATGTAAACTCTGAACTTCTTTTATATTATTTTATATATCACCTTTAAAGTCACTACATGTAAAGTTGGTCGTCCACTAGGTCGGTAGAGAGGCGAGGCGCGGAAAACTACCGCGCTCGAACAAAATTTATTTACGACGAAGTAATAATTTTGTTTAGAATCATATTACTTAAAAACTAAACGAGCTAGAACAACCTAATATGGTTTATTATTTAGAGCAAACATTTGGCAATAAGTTGATAATTTATTTTTTTTCAATTGAAAAATTAGAACAGCAATTTTTTCAAGAAAAGGGAAAATTTATTTAAATTCGACATAAAAGCTTCGTCCATTAGGGAGGTAGCGCGGCCCCGTTTTATAATAAATGAAAACTGTTGAAGGTACCGCGCCGCGCCTCTCTACCGACCTAGTGGACGAGGCCTAGGCAAAGAACACAGAAAAATAATAGAAGGGTCACTCGAGCCGAAAGCTGTCGCCACCCGTATAGCGCTGCCTACCACAAGATGGAGCCCGCTGCGGATGAGTCACTGTAGTAGAGCGCGCCTAGACCAATAAGAAATTACCTTTGTAAAACCATAACATTTTTAGGTAAATGAGACTGTCTCTTAGATAGGCTAAGTTATGTTTTTTTTTTTCATATTGAGCTTGTAAAATGTCTTTACACGCATTTACTATTTTGGTATCATAAAAGCAAAGTTCTGTACATAAAATATTGTTTGTTAAATAAATACAGTTACAACCTTACTCTGACTTTATTGTTTACTAGCTGAGTACCCCGGTTTCACCCGGAGTTTATAATAAGATTTGTTAAGAAATATATTTCAGTATAACTAAAACGGCATGAGTTTTAAGCATATATTCGTAAAATGTAATATGAAACAATGAAACGTGTAGTCAGATTAGTGTACAATAATATTTTTATTTGAAACCTCAAGAGTGTAAACTAATTTTTAAACACTTCAGAATATACTATGTTTTTGGTTTTGCCACCTGGTGCTAGTATATACAGATTTTTAGGGTTTCCAACCCTTGTACATGCAACATAAAGCTGTCCATGGGCAAAACATGGTTTTGTTAAATTTATTCCGACTGTATCCATAGTTTGGCCTTGAGCCTTATTAATACTCATTGCAAAACATAATCGAACTGGGAATTGAATCCGTTTGAATTGAAATGGAAAATCTGTTGGTATTATTGGAATTTTCGGTATGAAAACACGTTCTCCCTTAAAACGACCGGTCATCACCATTGCCTCTATCACATGTGTCATTAAACGTTCCACTACCAGCCTTGTACCATTGCATAATAAAGGAGGGTCTAAGTTTCTTAAAAGTATTATTGGGACTCCTTTCTTTAAATGAAGAATATGCGGGGGGCACTCCAGATACGTCTATAGAATTCAAAAATTCTACTGGATAGTTGACTGTGTCCTCGTCTTGAACGACCGTATCTACCGATTTGTATTCATAATTCAGCCCTGGAATTTTTTGTAAGAGATCATAGTTTATTTTATTGACTTGTTCATTTTTTGGTGCCAATATACACCGCTGGCTCAGCCAGTTGGTATCTTCAAAGTTGATCTCAACATTAGGAAAAACAAATTCTTTTAGCTCGTCTTCTGTGTTAACCAGCTGGCCACCAATTGAGGTGGTTAATATGGTTCCATCTGATTTGTCTTTAGGTAATTTGTCTTCACCAACCTTTAAAAGAGTTTCAGAAAAAATAATTGATTCAAAAATACCAGTTTGTTTTGCTCTCATGTTTGTGCTCAAGTGTAGGTGTTGAATCTTTCCCCACAAATACGACATTTTCAGACATGACTGTAATTCATCAGCTTTTGTGCCACGTGGTACAATAGGTAGAGTTTGCCTAAAGTCTCCAGCTAACAGCAGTGTTATTCCACCCATTAATTCCTCATTTTTTCTTAGATCTTTTAATGTTCTGTCAAGTGCTTCTAAAGCAGATTTATGAGACATTGAGCATTCATCCCATATAATTAGCTCACATTTTTGTAATAACTTTGCTTTTCCTGAGCTTCTACTGATATTGCAAGTGGCATTTTCAGTATTTGCTAAGTTAAGTGGAAGCTGAAATACGGAATGGGAAGTTCTGCCTCCATTCAATAAAGTTGCGGCTATGCCTGAAGAAGCAACTGCGATAGCAACTTTCTTTTCAGATCGTATTTTTGCCAGGATCATGTTCAACAAAAATGTTTTTCCAGTTCCCCCTGGAGCATCTAAAAATATTATCTAACTGCAACCTGAAAATACTGCATTAGTAACTTCATCAAACACAATTTTTTGCTCATTATTAAGTTTAGTTTCATTTTCCAACATGTATGTCAAAAGTTCATTTTGATCATAACTTGTTTCTCTTAATATTTCTACACACACCTCAGGAAATGATTCTCTATTTGGGCGTGGCAAACCAAATAGAGTAATGTCTGTAGATCCTAGATCTCTTAATTTGTCTTCAATTAGAATTAGAGTTTTGTTGAAAATCTCTTCTGTGAAGGCAATGGTCAATTCTGGATCTAGGTGTCTCAATTCTTCCAAAATATCTTCCGCCATGTTAGTTTTGAACTTTTCCCACAACTGAAGAGGGTTTGAAATTCCACAAACATGAAGCATTACAGCAAATAATGACCTTAATTTCTTAGGCGAGTCACCCGCAGCTGCCTCCTCTAGTGTTTTCTCCCAATGAGCATCGTCTTCAAGTAAACCCCTCATCTGACATGCCTGGCGAAAGGTTTCACAAACTGTACCATCAAATGTTTTCAAGTCACTGAAACTTGTTGGCCCTTTTACATCATGTAGAAGTAATCTCAAGAAAAAACATTCTGAATTAAGAGGATGTACTGTATATATGCGACCTAACACACAGCTTTCTTTTATACCTTCAAATTCAGGTACAGGATGGCCTACTTTTCTTTTTTGCCAGGATTTGTTGGTCTTGTTCCATGTGTAATATCTGGGCACCTCATAGTAATACAGTTGTTTAGCAAAGTCATCATTCTTACAAAGATTAAAGAAGCTTGTCAAAGTGGTATCATTTTGTTTTTCCATTTGTTGTTCTACGTGTTCTTCAGTAAAGTAGACACGTTGTCCGTTTTCTAAGTGTACACTGAGGTGGACTACAGGAGGATAGTGTTCGTGTACTGTAAAGTTGAAAATTCTCCAAAAAGCTTCGTTAGTGCTTATATATCTTCCAAGTTCGTAGGATTGGATTTCATCATTCATATTTTGTGGATTTTCATTTTCTGTGTCCTTCAAATGGAACACTGCCATATCAGAACCTTTGTTGACATACTTGCAAACATACTTTATTGACTTGACTGATGCACAAAACTCTACATTTATATGTGAGTCAAACATACGGCTTAAAATTGGTGAATATGGAACAACCCACCTATTGTCAACGTCAACATCCATACCTTTTACTTTAATAGTTGCACAGCACCCACCTTCATATGGGGGTCTCCTTTGATATAATGGATATCCACCATTGCTGCATTGTGTTTCATTAATAAACTGTCGAGGATACTGTTTGGTGCATTTCCCATCTTTCATACATGGTGACCTAGGGTTGATAGCACCACAGGGCCCATGTAACATATGTTTTGTCACAATTCTGTATAGCTCTGGGTCTGTTTCCGAGTTAGGAAGTTCAGCCGAAATAATGCTATTGACTTCCTCCATGTGAATCTTTTCATGTAGCCATAAAAGTAAATGGACATGAGGTAAACCACGTTTTTGCCACTCAACTGTATACATGTAGCATTGCACACTTCCAAATATTTTACCTTTAAAAATTACATTCATGAGTGATTTTATCTTCAAATGAAAGACTCTGGCAATCAAATCGTGTCTATCATGAGGTTTCTGCCCTTCGAACAAATTATCAGTAATATCCTTCCATTTTGGATTGCAGGTAAATGTAATAAAAAGGCTTGGACGACCATAATTTCTTACATACGTTATTGCATCTTGCGTCTTCTCGTGCATATAGCGAGGACTGCCTGTGAAGGAGGAAGGGAGAATTACTAAGCGGCCCAAATTCTCAGAATTGCCATCATTATTTATTGAGTCTTTTAAATGAGCGTACTCGTCTACTCTTAGCTTTTTCTGATTCAATCTAATATATCTTAATCTTTCAGCTTCAATCTTTGCATACATGTCAACTGCAAACTGATGCAATAGAGTCTTATAATGAAGCATCAGGTTGAAATCATCAGCTCTTACCATGAACCTATATGAGTAAAAGTCCATCGCTGATATTCTCTTTTGACATTTTTCACCAGTTACAGGGTTTGTTTGGAACAGGTTGAAATGATACCCATCATCCCCTTGCCACATAATCAATGGATATTGTAAAGAGTCGTAGGCTCGATGTGTCTCTGCTATTCTTTGAAGATTTCCAGACCTTAACTGCAGTACTATATCTCGTTTTTCATGTTGTTCTCCAACTAAAAGTACAGCGACTTCTGAAGTCGTCGGGTCGTTAAACCTTCTACGGTGCTCACCCTCTGGTACTCGATCTGCGTCTATGACGATTTTGCAATTAGGGGTTACTCTTTCAACGGCTAGTTTGAAGCTTTTTACATATGCATTATGATGATGTAACATTTCCTGCAGTTGAATCACTGTTTCAATTTTAGTCGTAGGAATATATTTTTGCCTTGTTTCGGCCTGTTTGTCCATATCAGATATAAAGTATATCTGAATAAATTTCGGCTCTTCGTTTTGCTCAGGTAACAGACTCCCAATCAAATGATAAATTTGTCCCTGAACTTTGAATGAGGGCATAAATCCTTCTTCCTGTATTTGTTTTGAAGTTCCGAAAGAGGTCATTTGAAATAAGGAGTTATACGCCCTAATGTTATTCTGAAATTCTTTTGCTTCTGAATTATTCCATAAAAGTAAACTATTTAGAGGCTCAGGTGGAGCACATAGTGTCGGCAGGGACGTTTTCCCATTTCTACAGCATAATCCAGGCGCTTCGCCATTCCATTTTATTGATTTGCAATATTTACAGGTTATGTTCATCTGCCCTATAGATACCAAATCATCATTTGCATAATTTACGTTTGGGTCATAATTAAATGCCGCTTTCTCTCTTCCGACCCATTTCTTATTTCTAACAGTTTTTGAGCGTTCATTGTCCTTTGTCCTCCTAATGTGTGATTCTTCAGCTGTTTCGTTGGTTCTTCTTTCGGCAGTACGGGTTTTATTTCTTTTTCGCCTCAAGTCCGATTCATTAGTAGATTCGTTTTTCCGTTTGTTTTCCATATATGCCTTGTTTTTTGCATTTCTTTTTTCTTTGTCATCAGGCGTCTCAACAGTTGCTCTACACAATTCCATATTTTCTTTATTTTGTTTATTTCTCCTTTGTTTTTCCTCAGAGGTTTCAATTGAGCCTCTAAATACATTAGTTGCTGCTTTCTTTTTCAAAAGTTCTTTTCTCCATGATTGTTTCACTTTCTTTCTTTTTATTTTATTTACTTTTCCTGTTATTTCTGCTTTTCCAGGCGATTCTTCTGTTATCATATCCACTTCAGAGCTATTAGGTTGTTTTTCTTGAAGGAAAGTAAAGTGTCCTGATCCATCCATGGAATCTCCAGTAAATAATAAATTGTATGACTGGGAGGCATTATCCGGACTTGAAAATGTTATAGGAGGCTGATTTATCTTGAAAACTGTAATATTAATACTATACAGAATGCATGCTGCAAGAATTTCAGGTCCTCCTCCATATACCTTATCCCTTGACATATACTGAAAATATGATGTTGCATCCTTTAAATTATTTCCTACGTATGTGTCGTCACCGCTTATGAAGTTGGAGAATTGGTCCCAATTAGATGTAATAAATTCACAAATTTCTGATCGGACTTCTTCTGATGTGGTTATGATTCCATAAAGTATTAAAGAAATACAGCTAAAGAGACAGTTTCCATCCCCTGGTATTTCAATTTTCTTAAACTCGTTTGAACAATGTTTAAACATTTCAAAAATATATCAAAACACATACAAACTCAACACAACACAACACGTACACACACGTATCATCAAAAAACGTATTATAGCACTCAAATGTTTAGTTGACTAACAGTTGTAAACAAATAACTGTCAGCTATCAGCTGACTAAAATTTCCATAAAAATTTCTTAAAAACATACTCATGTATTATAGTGAATCGTAAAATATATTAGAACCATCAAAACGCTATTTGAATTTAAAGTCAATAATATCACTTTTTATAATGTTTTTGATACCTATATATTTTTTATAAGATCCATAATTGCAAAGGTATTATAAATTCCATGAACATAATTTTATATAGTATATTTGTATTGCTGTTTTACCCATATGTCTAATTTAGGTGCCAGTGCACTTAAATTTTTAGTTGACTAAAAGTTGTAAACAATAACTGTACAAATACTGAACAATCAGCTGACTACACCTTTCATACAATTTTCTTAAAAACCTTCTTATTTATTATAATGAATCAGAAAATGTATTACAAACATTAAAATGCTATTTAAATTAAAATCAATAATATCATCTTATAAAATGCATAGTTGCAAATATATTATAAATTCCACGAATAAAATTTTATATGGTATATTTGGATTGCAGTTTAACCCATATGTCTAATTTAGATGGCAGTGAATTAAAATAAACAGTATATACCACAGCTGTGTTAGTTTAATAGCAGACAAATGTTTTGATTTTTACGTCTTTTTCACTCCATAAGATTAACATTGCATTTTTTTGGGTGCCCGTGGGTCAAAGCCCTAGAGGAAATACAAAAAACTAAGACATAGGTGCAAAACTACATTACCTAAGGAACATTTCCTGAAAATTTCATGGCTTAACTCTCTATAATTTGTCCGTACGGCGACCCACACACACACACACAGATTCTCAGTTTTATTTATAAGGATTTA
>JAGFPH010003384.1:127787-153718 GCA_018207615.1 Philaenus spumarius | reverse complement strand
TAAATTCACATAATAAGGAAACAAAGAATGAAGGGTCTAGTAAGATGAGAGATGCAAAATCTAAGAGGCAGTATTAAGAAAATTGTATTATATAAATAATTACATAAATAAAGATGCAAAGAAAACAAATTAAAAAAATTAAATTATATAAAAAAACAAAAAGAACTATATAACAAAATCACATACATCAAAGGTTTTTGCAGTAAGTGAATGGAGAGGATAAAGTTGATACAGTTAGCGGTGCTGGTAAGCGGTGAAAGGACAAAGTTAAGGAGGCTTTGTAAATCTTCGTTGGAGCACTTGCTTGGTAGAGATGGCGTTGAGTCTGTTGTATGAAATGTGGAGGTCCACAATTTATTTCAAAAAGATGAGTTTTTTGAGAGTAGGAGTTGAATTTCATGGCCTAAGGGCAACTATGTGATTTGTACAAGGTGTGTACGCTTCGTCGTCGAATTCGTACTGAGTAATTTAACAGGATTGGTGTGATATGTATTTGTGAACATGTGCTTAACCCTCCCAGTGGCAGACTGCCCAAAGTGACGTTCTCTCAGGCGCAAGATGCAGCCATTTCGACAATCAGCGAGAATTTACATGCATTTGTATTTTTGATTAATTAATTCACTTAAAATCATCCAATCGTAATAACACCAGCACCATTGGAAAGGAAATGGATTAAACTTTAATTTTTATATTTCAAATTTTTCGTAAAACGTACATTTACATACGTAATCATCGTTTTAAAACATGCACATCAGTCTACAGCTATTTCCGTGCGCGAATCTGCATACAATTGTACTGTTATTTCCCACTTCTTCAACGTTCAAGACTATCTACACAAATATTTCTTTGGCTATTATAAAGATACCATTGGATTCGTCAAGATTTTATTTTTCTGTTGGTGCCTTCTAATCAAATGTCACTATAAAAATAGTATTTGTCCAAGAATTACTGTAAGCCCTTGCGATTGGACAGTTTTTCAACCAATGAAACAGCCCATTTGTCAAGTGATTTTACGCCTACCATATCAAATGTTTTGACAGATTTCTTTACACCATTTTGTACAGCAAAGTCTGAATTTTGTAACGGTGGGAATTAATCCAGAAATAACTGGTTTTTTGTCTGTCTAGACGACAATTGAAATGTACATAATTATTACGTTCTAGTGAGAAAGTCTAGCGCGTGGGTTCCCACGTTAATCAAGTGTCCCATTCTCACCGCTGTTATTAGACGGCCGAATTTTCATTAGATTGATGTCATTTTGTTATTCAAATAATGATAACTCAAACACTTTTGTAAACTAAGGAAAGACAAGTATACCGTTCTTTTCTTTGATTTATCCTCTACACTTTGTTATAATAATATTTAATTTTTGGGCAAAGCATATATTAGTAAATGACGTTACAATCTAGGCCTAGGTTTGTTACCATTCGTGTACTTAGAACATAAAAACTGTTCTTTTTTCAAAATAAAAAATTTGAAATTGATTATTGTTTTTATACAGTTCTATTTAGAACTAAATTACGAAACTTTTTTACACTTACAAAAAAAATTACAAAAATGTTTTACTATTTTTTATGTAGGCATAAAGTTGTTTTTTCCTTCCGTTACTAAACATTTTTTGCTTTCTAAGCTAATAACTTTTACAATTTCAAAAGAAACAAATTTTTAGTGGCATATTTGAATTCTTTGAAGTTTCTTCTACAAAAAAGCTATGGAACACTTTTGGATTGAGGTTCATTTACTATTTTTGGCGAATATTTAAAAATATGCTTGCAAAACGCTAAAAACAGGCTTTTCAATTTTAGCTTTAACCATGCCACTTGGAGGGTTAAAATGGATTGTGTTAAGTGTAAAGGAAAAACTGTGATATGGGTCCATCATACTATACGCAAGTGTAATAATTATTTGAACAATTTCGGTATCTTCTTTTTTATTTTACATAACTCAGAAAAATTAACTTCTTTTTTTAATTTTAAAGTTATTTAGCTACGGATAAAGTAATTCAAATTAATAAATTTGTGTTTCTTACCGTCATCGTTATCCAATTCTTTTTTTAAGAAACGTGCTACAGCTGTTTCGCGATTAATCACATTTTCAAACACTGTACACGAAACAAATTAAAATATAAAACACACACAGTTCACACACGATAACTCTACGCCCATTGGGATGTCGTCAAAAATAAAATAGCACACAAAAATACACAAAACGTCCGACATGTTTAAAACTTGTTGGCCAACAGAATACATTACAATTAATTATTTAAAATGTTGGACAGCTGATAATCAGGGTTGCCAACTGCGAAGAACAGGTTATCCCTACAACGACTAATTCCATACAGCCGACTTGATTATTTCTTCATATATTGGGTTTGCTGTAAAATTTACTTGGGAATTCAAAATTTTTGGTTGGTTCTTTTCTTAAGCTATAAATTTCTATTTCTTCTAATCTGTCCATATGTTTACCTTTTCTACAGGTGTGTACAATTTCCAGGCTATTGATGTCACTGTATTTGTGGTCAGTATTAACTATGTGGTCGGCGTACAGGGAGTTCGTCGGATATTTATTGAGGGATTTTATATGCTCTTTATGTATTCTGTTGGCCAACAAGTTTTAAACATGTCGGACGTTTTGTGTATTTTTGTGTGCTATTTTATTTTTGACGATGTCCCAATGGGCGTAGAGTTATCGTGTGTGAACTGTGTATGTTTTATATTTTAATTTGTTTCGTGTACAGTGTTTGAAAATGTGATTAATCGCGAAACAGCTGTAGCACGTTTCTTTTTTTAAATTTCAGTCTGCCATTTTTTAACATTATTGTCTCTCTTATTAATATTTGTTTGTTAGATAAATTGAATTTTGCTATCATGTTGTATGTTTTATGTATGTTGATAATATTTTGCTGTTGTGTAAACACTGATGGAGTAAACGGTTTTGGTTGTCCTTTACAATGTCTTAGACTTCATTTGCCTACCACATATGTCCATGTAGGGAGTACTTTAGCAGTAACGAAACAAACCCGGGAAAGTAAATTAAAGTAAGTTTTTTGTGTAAAGAATGATATGCGAAACAAAGAAATATGACTCATATGAAGCTATATTGGCGCAAAGTGTGTTTGGCGCTAAAATCATGGTGCAGAGTTGTGCAAACAAGCTTTCTGCTATGACGTAGGCGGCATGCAACGTAGCACAATGTAGTCACAGATGAAGTCATAGGGCATAGATGTATTATATGTGAATTGATAGATATTCAAAAAAGTAAACAAAGAAGTTTTGAGGTTAAGTATTTGTTTTTGATTTTAAGGGGACTGCATCCAAATGTTTCTCCCATAAACCGCCATGTTAACATAAGGAACATTTACTCAAAAACTATGAATCCTATCTACCTGAAATTTTTACCATTGTTTTATCATGTATTAATACACATCTTAACGAGGGGATTTAAAAAATATGATTTGGAAGTTGAATTATAATTTTTTTTTTAAATTGTCCCACTCTTCAAAATTTAGTGTTTTTTTAAGCATAAAAGATTTTTTTTAGATCAATCAGGAAATCCCTCTGTTAAAATGTGTATTTTAGTAATATAAACAACTCCTGAAAATTGCATAGCAATATGTTCATTACTTTTTGAGAAAATGTTCCTAACGTACCAAAAAAGTCAACTTTCGGTAAACGCAAAAAGAAAGAAATAATTACATAAACTTCTATCATATAAACAGAAATTTATTTATTTTTTAAATAATCTTTTATCTAAATGCTTATTATATGCCTATAAATATGTGTACAAAATTTCAGCTCATTATCTCTAAAACTTCCTGAGAAAAATGTACCTAAGTTTTTTAATATGGTTAATGACTGTGTAAAAATTTCAATAAATACAAGTTTTCCTGGTTTTTTTTTAGTAAATATATATATATATACATACATAAATACTTTAGTAAAATTATGTAAAACAGCCCCAGCCGGAGACCAGATATCTAGTCATATCCCGTCAGCTTGGAAGCGAGCCAACCACCATTTGCTTTACTTCCGCCCACCTACCCTCAAACCACAGATATGATTAGATATATGGTCTCCCTAGCCTAGGTTCAAACCCAGCACCTTCTGATCAGGAAGACGCAACGTTACCCACTAGGCTAAGGCTTCATTAAATAAAACTGACAAATTAACAAAACTTCAGTTACTTTACTATCGGTATAAATATTCCGTGTAAAGTAAAAGATAGTTTATCAGCACCATCTAGGAGCGGTTATAACAAAAATGTACCTTCATCAGCGCCATCTAGGAGTGGTTATAGGAAGTTTGCTTGGTTGTTCTTAAGTTTGAATCTGTATAAATTGTATGTGTGAGACGTTTATGATGCCTGAGATAGAATTTAAGATTTGTTGAGTCTATACAAAAACACGTATAAATCAAGAAATAATTATCAGATTGACATGAAATTAAGTATGAAGGTATAGAATGACTGTACAAATCCAGTTATGCAAAAAAATCAATTATAGCAAAATTGTGGGTTATGAGGTTTTGCATCTTAAGCGGCCATATATAACATTTTGCCGCTTACTTTACTTTACAGCCGTGTTTCTTTACTTTCAAATAATCATAAAAAATACAAATAAACAAATAAGGTGTATGTGTTATACATTTTTTTATTCAAAATTAAATAAAGATATATAAAAAAATATTTTTGAAAAATAAAGTACAGTAGAATAATTAAAGAGTGTTTTTATTGGAGTTAAGTAATAAAGTGGGTAATAATTAAAGGATAGTTCACATATAGTCTTTTTATTAAATTGAATTTTTTTTATTTGTAACTTGGAATATTTTCTCGATTTCAATTTTTTTTTAACAAGTTTTATTTACAAATTTTTTATTTTTATAACGCCCAACGTTATAAAATGCCAAACAGAAGTGCTGCTACGCTATGGCAAAAATAGCTAACATCATTCAACCAGGTACCACAATAATATCTGATTTTTGGAAGGGGTATAGCTCTGATGAAGTCTTAATTTACCCTTGCTGGGGAAGTGTGTTAGCAGAAACATTAAGATTGTTTTCAATGTAGTTTCATACAAGGTATCTAGTCTATTAGTTTTTTTTTAAATGCAGTAAACCCTACAAGTGAGATAACATCGACTAATATCTGGTGTGATCAGGGTAGCTCAGTTGGCAGAGCGTTAACACGGAAAGGTGAAGGTCCTGGGTTAGAATCCAGGTCTTGGTACTTGTTTTTCACTTGTAATTTAGTTAAATTAACCCTTGCAGGGGTAAAAATAACAAAAAATAACCCTTAAACCCAGGCATCTGGGTGGTAATAACTGACAAGTACCGAAAAATTTAATTAATTCGACCACGCAGCTGGGCCGCTGATGTGAGTTGAGCAAATTTCCAAAATTAAGTTTATATGCCTATGATTTAGGGTTTCAACCAAAAATTTGGGAAATAGGTCTATTCACGAAGGCGTTGAACAGCTGTCTGTGTGTACGCAATATATTAGTAGAATTTGTTTGCGCCTAGTGGCCTCGCGAGTTTGCACCACTTGGCTTCGAACCGGGTACTTTTATGGTATTTTACGTTTTGATCGATTTTCGGGGAACCAAGCAAGCTATAAGGTCGAGTAAAAAAACAAAATGTGCAGAATAACGTCCTACATTTATATTTTTAGAAAAAACTCTAAAAAAATTTCATTTTCGTAGTAAAAATCTCAAAAAATAGTTACTTCTGGTCAAAAAACTTTTAATTCATATTTTATTTGAACATTCTTGTAACCACATGTTACAAACATTGTCACTTTGTTTCATCATCCAATGCACAGGTTACAACTTTTTTAGTAGAGGCCTTATAATAATGGGAAAAAACTGTTTGTTAAACTCCCAAAAATTATTAAAAGGGTTTAAATTCAAATCCCGGTTCTGAGCCGACCCCCCATGAAAAGTTTTCCTGGCTACGGCCTTGATTAACATATCCCATAAATGTTTGCATCGGCTGATATGTAAACTAATGAAAGTATTCTAGACAGGAGTCAACAAGACTAGACTTCCTTGTAGCTTTAGCTAATTAAATTACAACAAGTTAATGTAAGTGTTACATCACTACGGTTTAAGTATAAAAACAAACAATCCTTTCCAGAAGAACAATCCCCTTTTGTTTACATTCAATAAAACCCTGGACTTTTGCTATAATTTTATTCACAACATCCCATGGGAGGCTGTTGTAAAGTCAAGGTCACTCAAATACATTGCTTATATGAAAATAGATCTACAAACAAACAGATTAAATTTAATGCCATGTTGTAAGTAGAAAGTAACTTACTTTTTTCACAAATAAATAAAAGCAAAGTTTAACCTACTGAACATACCTTTAAGCTGATTCTCAGCTCTCGTTTCACTTCCCTAGCTGGTGCCTCAATTTTAATTTTTGGCAGTAGCTCTTGAATCACACCAATCTCCTGAAATCATAAAAAATTGTTTTAGTAACAATATGCCTATTCTTTTTTAAAAGGAATTAAAAAGAATAATTTTTATGGCTATTCTTTTTTAATCTTGACTGCAGTCTCTCGGGCGTAAATGCAATCAGCTCGAACCTTAGCGAGAATTTGCATATATTCGCATAATCGATAATTTTTAATCCACTTAAAATCATCCAATCGTAATAAAACTGGCACCATTGGAAAGGAAATGAATTAAACTTTAATTTTTGTATTTTCAACTTTTTCGTAAAACGTATATTTACATAAGTAATCATCGTTTTAAAACATGCATATCGGGCTACAGCTATTTCCGCGTGCAAACCTGCATACAATTGTACTGCTATTTCCCACTTCTTCAACGTTCAAGCCCACCTACAGAAGTATTTATATCGAGATTATAAAGTTACAATTGGATTAGTCAAGATTTTATCTTTCTAATCAGATGTCACTATTTTACAGGATTTATTTTAAAAGATTTCTGTAAACCCTTGCGATTGGACAGTTTTTCAACCAATGAAACAGCCCATTTGTCAACCGATATAACGCCTACTATATCACATGTTTTGACAGATTGCTTTACACCATTTTGTAGAGAAAATATTGACCTTTCTAACTGTGGGAATTGAACTAGAAATAACCAGTTTTTTTTGTCTAGACAGCAATGAAAAGTACATAATTAGGGCATTCTAGTGAGATCGTCTGGCGCATGGGTTCCCACGGTATTCAAATGACCCTTTCTGCCCGTAGTATATCGACCGGCGAGACGTTTCATTAGATTGATGTCATTTTGTTATTCAAATAAAGATAACTCAAACACTTTTGTGAACTAAGGAAAGACAAGTATACCGTTCTTTTCTTTGATTTATCCTGTACACTTTGTTATAATTATTTCTTTTTTGGGCAAAGCATATATTAGTAAATTAAGTTTCAATCTAGGCCTAGTTTTGTTAGCGTCGTGTATTTGGAACATAAAAACTAGTTTTTTCAAAATAAGAAATTTGAAATTGATAAATGTTTTTATACAGTTCTATTTAGAACTAAATTACAAAAAAGTTTTACGCTTACGAAAAAATTACAAAAAATGTTTACTACGGTACTTGTTATGTAGGCCTAAAATTTTACTTTTTCCTTTCGTTACTGAACATTTTTTGTTTCTTGAGCTAATAACTTTTACAATTTCAAAAGAAACTGATTTTTAGTGGCATATTTGAATTCTTTGAAGTTTCTTCTACAAAAAAGCTACTAAACACTTTTGGATTGGGGTTCATTTACTACTTTTGGCAAATTTTTAAAAATATGCTTGCAAAACACTATAAACGGGCTTTTCAATTTTAACTTTAACGATGCCAGTTCTAGGGTCAAGTTAGTAAATTAATTCTACAGTATTCCTGTAGTCTCTGTTTCATAAATAAAGAAACAGTAGAAAACCTGAACATAGAAAACTGCTACCAGAAAACAGAACAAAGCAAAGTTTGGTTTTTGTGCCCTAGAGTTGATCGAGTATCGGGGGAGGGGGGGCAATATACTGCTCTCCGATTGGACAAGGGGCAGGGGAGAGGAAACCTAAGCTCTGCAACTACACACTGGCAAACGGCATTGGTATCCACAGCAACGAGAACAAAGGCATCTACACGACTCAGACACCTTACCCTCGTGATTTATTCCTTGCAAAGCGCACGGCACGTTTATATACAATTTGGCATCAGGAACAACAAGGATCAGCCCGTTTCAATTGGCCAGGGGAAATGAGGAGGGGAGAGGGAGAAGAAGCAGCGCTCTGATTGGCTGGGATCGGTGTCCTAGTGATCACAACGCTGAACTCTGATTGTCCAGGATGTGGTCAAATAAAATGCTTAAAATGAAGAGTGACATAACGATGGGGAAGTGCGACATCAAAGCCAAAACATGAGAAAGGAAGGGGAGGGTGGTGGGTCAGATGTGACCATTACAAAAAAAAGTGTGTTAAATGATACCAGATGTGACGGACTACTCAATGCCATGTCATTTTTCATATTCAAAGTAAAATTAAATAGTCCTACCAGCTTTAATAAACAGAGAGAGCATCTGAACACGAAAGCTATAAATTGGGTAAAACTAAATTTACAAAATTTGCATCTTCACTATAAATCATTATAGATTTGAAATACATTATACTTATACTGACATGCATTAAGTCTGAAAAATTAAAATATCCCGCAATTTTCCAAGATGGCAAATGTAGTGCAGTATCTATAAATGTTGATTTTGTATACGTTAATTCTAGCGTACGCAGGACTGCAATTTAGGAGAATTATTTCCAGGTAAAACTTAGCTAATATGTCAGACACTTGTAGGTCAGGGTTAAATATTAGGGAATACAAAATTACGATTATTCAAGTCCGCTGACATTACAACATAATTTTGGAAACAAATGTACCTGTAACTCGATATCCCCATCAGATTCAATGTGATAATCGTTGATAGATAGTTCATCTTCTTCATTGGGTAAAAGATTTGGTTTTACGTCTTGAAACGAGACTAAATCCTTTATCACTTCAAGTTCCTGTAACAGAACAAACAATAACATAACTTTGGAGTGTACACCTTCATAGGTACGTGCAGCATGTTTTACACACGTCTCATAAACTATCATACAATTAGATTTAACAATACAATTCAATATTAAAACATTAACACTATAAACAACACCAATTGCAAACAGTTTATCAATTTTACTATTACAGTACAGTAATTTTAAATAACAAGAATTACAAATAAAATCAACACTACAAGAAGTAAGAAAGTTTTAACAAAGTGATGAGGACTTAACCAAAGTGTTGAGCTGAAATAGAAAATTGTCAAGCTTATTTTAAATGCTGTATCCAACACGCACTAGTATGGTTACACAGCTGTTTTAGATTAAATTAAAATCATTCTCACATAGTTCTGTGATATCACAACACAATGCAAATTGCAAAATATATTGTCTTAATGTGTTTCACCTCATACTATAACTAGAGTGCAAGGAAGCAGGGCCAGTGAAAATAGCTAGTATAAGGGCTCAGCCACTTCTCCTCGATACGTGCTGCCAGCCGGTTATACGCTGGATGTCACTCGCGCTGCACTGCCACACAACCACCACTGCTTTGCATTAGCCGGCAGCATGTATTTAGTACTTAATGACCCCCATGATACCCTTCTACTCCCTCTTTGATATTAGGCCTATACACTTTTAACAATCAATAAATAATGCTTGAATTAAAACACAACAAATCAGTTACAGATATGTTTACTTCTTGGATCTTAACTTCTCTTATTCTAATAAATGTTCTAAGTCTTGCATACACGTTAACGGCTTCTTTACATACACTCGGGAATAGCGAATGCAGCCTATTTTTGAAGTTATACTTCTTTGCGCCCGTTAGACACTTTGGGATGGGATGTTGGTCGAGAAACCGCGTCACGCTGAAAATTAAGAACAAATTTTTAAGAACTATCGGAAGTTATACTTCTTTGCGCCCGTTAGACACTTTGGGATGGGATGTTGGTCGAGAAACCGCGTCACGCTGAAAAGTAAGAACAAATTTTTAAGAACTATCGATTAATCGACAGTAGGGTCACCGAATCCACAATATATAATTACTGATAATGATAATATAGGTGTATAATATAATAATGAAGTCACGTATAATATATTGAAGATAAATATATTGAATAATATTGAAAAATGTCTTATATTTCATTTATATATCCTGTCTGTTTGTGTGCGTGAGTGGGTGTATGAGAATGGCCAAAGAAGTATAACTTCCACCGTGTGGTCCGACGCACACCCAATTTTTTTTTAACACTTTCACTATTCCCGGTTCCTGATTTAAGATAAATAGAGGACCATGCATTTTTTTAAACACCTTTTCAAATTCTTTCACTAAATTAAACCACTGGTCACTTGTTTCAGTATGACAGCCGTATGATAGAGTTTGTATCCAAGGTGGCTGCCCTGTATCCGGTTTTGGAGCGAATTTTGTAATTCTTCCAAGGCTAGGGTTAATATCCCGAACACGGAAAGCAACGTAGCCCGCGATGTACTTAACTCCTTCTTCCCAGCCCATGTATTTCGCCCTCGACATCGATCTTGTTTAATAAAACCATACCAATATACAATATTAATAAACTTTGAGCTTGACTAGTGAGAAGGAATTGTTTTAAAATAATAATAACAATACACTAATTCTCACACTCATACGTTTAATGATCAAACGCGTTACAACGACAAAGTCGTCATCCTCAGTAATACATGAGCTGCAACTAAAACCTTATGTAGTTTAGTTGCAGCTCATGTATCACTGAGGATGACGACTTTGTCGTTGTAACGCGTTCGATCATTAAACGAATGTGTGTGAGAATTAGTGTATTGTTATTATTTTTTTTTAAAAGAAAAAAGTATATACACAATGTTTTGTATACATAAAACTATATCATAAATAATTACATTGCCTTATAAATACTTTAATATCACTATTTGAAATATTAGAAACCAATTAAATATAATTTTAATGAAACTATGAATTTACAAAGTAAAAAATAGTCAACTATAATCAATTTGTAACTATTTATTCATGGACATTGTAGAAAAAATTATTAAAAATTACCCATATCAATATACACACTCTTATTTATTTTAAAAAAATAATCATTTTATATGAAAGTTTGTTGTAAATCATAGATAAATTATTGTATTGTTATTTATTCAATTTAACGAAAAATTTTTTATATTGCATGTTGAAAGAGTTATGAAAATCAGTTTCAAACTCAGCATCACATTAATAAAAGCACTATTTATTTACTTTACAAATTATGTAAAATGTTTTTAAAACGGTTTTGTGACGTTCGAAATATATTTCAAAATAAATTTGTGTAATATGGGTGAGCATGATTAATAATTTTAGCGTTTGCATTGCTGTATTACTCGATTGCATCGATCCTATTTCCTCTTTTGTAAATGCCATTTGGAGTAAGTCCGACGTCAAATATGCTGGAATATCATTACATATCTCCTCAGTTGGTGTGATGTTCGTTTTAATCGAAGGAATAGGCATTTTGTTTGATGTCATAAGTGTGTGATTTATTGGGAAAAACCATGGCCGCACTAGTAGATAAGCGCGGCTGACAACCCTATGACGTCATGCGGCCAACGTCCCCTCCCCTCACCGGCAGCGGCAGCTTTGGCCAAACTTCAAAAGAGTGACTGAGCTCTTATTCTATTCTTGCCGGCCCTGCAAGGCAATGTAGGCAGCTATTTGTATGAAGGTGAAAATGAAGGAAATTTACTTGTAACCTCTAAAAATGAAAGAATGTACAGTACGACCTGTAACATCCGGACCCTCCCATAATCGAACGCATCTCCAAACAAATTTTCGTATTTTGGTTGTGTGGCGGATGGGGTGGAAAAGTGAAAGTTGCAGCTAGTATAATGTTTGTGCATCGTGCCTAGTCTATTCTTAGAGGGGCTGTGACCTTGAAACGGTCAATGACTCTTTCCCCGAAAATCACAACTTTTTCCAAAAACTGATGTACCCATTAGCGTTCCTTTGCAGTACTGTAAGTAAAACTAAATTTATATTTTACTGTGCCGAATTGTAACCCCACCAGTAATTTTGTTAAAGCTAGTGTGTTTATAAGTACAGTACTGTACCTACATACTTTAGATATTTAATTACCGTAATTATTTAATTACTGTACTGTAATAATTAAAATTTTGTTTTTACAATGCAAACTGTTTTCTTTTATTGTTTACTTTTAATTACCAATAGTCTATGGTTGTGTACAGAACGTCAATTTGTTAGCCTTTATAGTAAATTGAAGTACAGTAAATTCAAGTCCAAACCACTTGAAACATCTAAAAATAGTATTCTACAATAATGGCTTTCATAGTTTGGGGCCCTCAAATGACCTTGCTATATCCGGATCGGCCGGTCGCCTCATTAGTCCGAATATGACAGGTTGTACTGTACTTAAATATAATTGATTTAAAAAATACACACTTAATTGCAAAACTTTTTCGCAAAACCCACATTAAATTTACTTCATTTACCATTATAACAAATATTTTCAATAGAGACAAATTAACTTTGTTCAATTTTGATGAAATCAATGTATACAATGTATTTCAGAATCTTATTAACCCTTCACAAGCCCTGGTTATAGCTAAAATTGGCAAGCCGGTTTTTAGTGTTTTGCAAACATATATTAAAAAATTCACCAAAAATAGTAATTCTATCCCAATTATAAAGTGTTCCGTACCTTTTTTGTAGAGAAAGGTTCAAAGAATTCATATATGAGTTAAAAAATTTATTGATGTAAAATTGTAAAATTTATTAGATCAAGAAACAAAAAATGTTCAGTTACAAAAGGTAAAAGTTCAACTTTAGGCCTACATAACAAGTAGTAAACATTTTTGGTTATTTTTTCCATAAGCGTAAAAACGTTTCTTGATTTAGTTCTAAATAGAACTGTATAAAAACATCAATTTTAAATTTCTTATTTTGAAAACACCAGTTCTTATGTTCCAAATACAAGACTGCTAACAAAACTAGGCCTAGTTTGAAACGTAATTTACTAATTTATGCTTTGTCCAAAAATTAAATATTATTATAATAACAAAATGTAGAGAATAAATAAAAGAAAAGAACTGTATACTTGTCTTTTCTTAGTTCACAAAAGTGTTTCAATTATTTTTATATGAATAACAAAATGACATCAATCTAATGAAACTTCGCAGCGGTAAGTTACATTCAAGAAATGTCCATTGAACACCGTGGGAATGAAACGAGCTAGACGCAGACCGCTCTAATTATGTACTTTCCACTGCTGTTTGAATAACATATAACCGGTTATATCTAGTTTACTTCACGCTGTTAGAAAGATCGAACTTTTCTCTACAGAATTGCATAAAAAAATCTGTGAAAGCATATAGGATTGTCTTCCTAATCTCAGTTGACAAATGTGCTGTTTCATTGGTTGAAAACTGTCCAATTGCAAGGGTTTACAGAAATCTTTATCATAAATCGTGTAAAATAGTGACATCTGATTGGAAGGTGGTTTCAAAAAGTTCAAATCTTGACGAATCCAATGGTAGCTTTATTATATTGATCAAAACATTTCTGTAGATGGTCTTGGAGGTTAAAGAAGTGGGAAATAAGAGTATAATTGTATTGTACGCGCGGAAACAGGTTTAAACCAAACTAAAATTTTAAAGCGATGATTACGTATGTAAATATACGTTTTACGAAAAAGTTTTAAATACAAAAATTAAAGTTTAATTCATTTCCTTTCCAACAGTGCCGGTTTTAATACGATTGGATGATTTTTAGTGTATTAAATAATCAAATATGCAAATTCTCGCTATTGTTCGAAATGGTTGCGTTCTACGCCCGAGAGAGCGTCAAATAGTGCAGTCTGGCATTTATAGGGTTAAGTGACAAAGTCGCTAACTTTGATATGAATTTAATGAAATGAAATTCCTTCTAAACTGTTATTACAAATGGTTGAGGTGTTCTGAAATAAAACTTGATGCAAGTCACTCAGAAACTGACAAAACTTTAAAACGGTGGACAAAATATAAATAAAATCCCCGTACAAAATTTCATATTTTTAATAGCTCTAGTTGAGAAACGTTTGGGTGGTACTCATGCTCTGGCAGAGCCTAAAAATAAACTTTTAATTATTCCAACTACACAAATACCAATGGTCTTCAACCGTATGTTATCCAAAGACCTTAGGCTTCAGAGTCACAGGTATGCCAACACCTCAGCATCAAGGCTGCCGTCTAGTTGTGTGATGCAGCAGCACAGATTTGATAGCTTAATTTCATTGTGTTTTATAGAAGTTTTAAATGTGTTTAACATTTGGCACTGATGTAGATCCCATAGTAAAGGACTACAAATAATCCTAAACTGTGAATGGACTGAGCTTCGGATGGCTAGTAAAGTGTAGAAATAAAACATTCATGTCTTTTAACATGTTTCAAAATTACCAGCCACTCAATGTGTTAACACAAGGAATAACAGAATAATGTACACAGTAAACTATCATAAGTACATACAAATATATTTACCTCTAAAGGATTAGGCTCTGATTTTATTGGCCGGTCATGGAACAACACTGAAGTAGATGCAGCTTCTAGTTTAGGTACGAGATCTGGTATTAATGCTTTGGGGAAATGCCAGTCCTCAACCTCCTGGAACATATTAAACGTAAGTTTACTCACACAACATAATGGTACTTAGGCATAAGTACAAAACAAAAACAGAGTGGCAATACAATCATGTAACGGATGGTTACAAAAATAAAATATGAATTGATTTAAACTGTTTAAAAAAAATGGGTCTTCGAAAAAAACTTGAAAAAACCAAAAAAAATGTTCAAATTAATAAAAAACGTTGTATGTGGATTATCACTCACCTACACTTCATTACTCTCATTTAACTTTCAGTATTCGTTGCTTACTACTCCACTTTAATTATAAAAAATGCTCCTCTCTCTTCAATCTTCACCACAAAATTATTTACCATATAACACACCTTATTTCAACTTGTAAATCCACCTTTCACCTTATTTTAACTTATAAACCTTATTTCAACTTGTAAATCCACCTTTCACCTTATTTCAACTTATAAACCTTATTTCATATGACCTTATAAATCTTACTTTAACTCATAAAAAAAAATAACTCAATATTCCACATACAACGTACTCCTATGCTTTCTCAACTATGCATATATCATTATTTATAGAAAATTCTTTATTTCAACTTAATTTCTCAGGTCGTGTGTCTTTGACTGCAAAGTACTCGCTACATGGGTGATCATGGCTAAACGAAAGAATTGTCAATTCAAGTCATTGTGGCAGAGCAACTATGTTTTACTCACTCATTCTGAAGAATTGATTATATACAGACAAATTTATACTCATCTTGATACAATTAAGACAGATTATCCACAAATCACACACAATACAAGTTACAATTTAAGTTATAAAAGATACAAGTTACAATTTAGGTAGACTAGGGTTAGACGCAATCTTCAAAAAAATGAATGAAGTTATATTTTGAAAGTTTTTCAAAAAATTTAAAATGCAGACTAGAATTACTTAATCTTATGGCCATATATACTCACGAAATTGTTCACTTAAGTTTTTAACCTAGGATATGCCGGATTATTACGGATATCTTCATCACACTACCATTTTTAACACGCACTAAAGCCAACCTCGTGGTCGCATTTTTATAAGTCCACTTTACATTGAAATTACTCGATGTATTTTTACGCCGAAGCGTGCATCAACGCTATATCACTCCTAGTTCACCTTGACATAACAGCCATCACTCTCCTATATCAAAAACTACATATTTATGAATTATACTTTCATCACATACAACAGTTCAACTTAACTTTTCGCCATATTTGTTTCGAGAGAGCTGTTCACGGCCTCTTTCTACCAATGCCAGTTTATACAATCACACAGGTCCAGATCAAGTTTATTGTGCGCACTGATGTAAACATTCACGTATGACATTATATGTTCTTATATATGTTTTTCTTTATAACTTTGTTGCATTTAATATTTTTATGATTTAAATTGTCTATTATGCGACCACTCCTTTAATCTTTTTTTATTGTTCTTTTCAAGCACACCACCGTTTTTGAGCTCTTATACACTTTATACATATTATATATTTTTTACACGTTAATGTTTTTAAGTCTGCTTTTTTATTTTTTATTTATATAGCCTGCTTATTTTTTACTTTATGTTTGTTTAAATGATTCTACTTCAACTATTTTGCTTCATAAATGAATTTATATATGTATACAAGAATTATAAATATTTAGTATTATATATTGCGTCTCATTTTCTACCAGACCACACCTCTGAGTTTTAGCAATGACTACATATCAATAAGACGAACAGTTTAAATGGGTAGAATTCAGCCCATTAAAGTAGGTATAAAAGTTAGTTCATGCATCTCGTCGCTAGGAGCTCTCAGTGCGCGTTTTGCAGGCCGAGTGTGTGACAAGAATGGAAAGAGAAGGAGAGACAGAGAGGTCCGACTGTCATGTGACCTTGAGCGCAGATTGTTGTGTCTCAGACAAGCTTTGGTAGCGTAGCCCCATATTTGTCAATGCGATTCATTTCCCAAATTGTAATAGCAGTGTACTAAATAAATACATTTTAGTTGGTTTTCTTTTCTAATGTTTTTTAAGTAATGTAAGTTTGTAAATATGGTTTTAGTATGTAATATGGTTTATAGTGTAAATACTGTTAGTGTGTAAAGTAAATAGCTGCTACATTTTGCAATGCAGTCCTGTTCAAAAAGTGGAGGATCTAAATGTTCCTATAAAAACTGCAACAATACATCTGTGAAAAATAAAGACTTATCATTTTTCAGGTTTCCAGTGAAAGACAAAGAAATGTATGAATACATAAAGTTTTCTTTACTGTTGTGTTGTATTTGTGCGAGAATTAATTCTCGTACAAGTCGTAGGGAATTAATCAACATAAGAATCAAAGACTTTGTGAAGTTTATTAAAATGTATTGACAGTTAATTTTTAATGGGAATATGTAAGGACGAGGGTAAAAAGAGGGTTATTAAACAGGGTGCTTCATAACTCTTGTCACATATTGTTTTGGAATTGTTCTTGGGTAGAAAGTAAACATCAAATCACTGTTAATTTGTCTTTTGTACAAGTCTGTATGTTGACTCTATCCAACACCATGACCAATCAAAATTAAAATGTTTCCCCATTTAAATAACATTGAAATGTTAAAGATAATACATCTGTTATTTTTTACAAGGGTTTAAAATCATTTTGGTTGTCCTACTGTGACCAAAATGTTTTTTTTTAATGCATATCTAAAAAATTACTAAAGGAAATAATACCAAATTTATATCAACCTTTTGATAGTATTACCTAAATGGGAAAAAAGTTAAGTTGACGTGACTTCAATATTTTAAAAATGGCGACCGTTTACAACTTTCGAACGGAAATAACGAAATAACTAGCCCTTTCCCGAAAAAATGCCAAGAATAACTTTTTTTGCAAATTAAATTCCCTATCGATTAAGTTCGTTTAAAAAAAAAATTGGTTAGAGAATAACGGACTTATGGTATTTTTCGCCAGACAGTGCATGTCCCTCTGTTATTTATCATTGCAATTATTAAATTTAATCAAATCAGTTTCATTTATTTTGACACATAAAGCTGTTTGTTTATACAAGTTTTTATTAAATTTATACTATTGGTAAGTTCTTTTAAGAATTGTTTCAGTTAATACTAAACTCGTAGGAGTCAGCTGATTTGAGTTTTGTCTGACTTATTGTTTGTGATGATATAGTAACAATCGGCACCAGCTGATTCTGTTTTTGTTGACTTTATTATTGTTCTAAAAAAGCAACAAACAATATTGTATCCATAGTATTGCCTTTAGAAACATTTTAGCATTAAGTTTTTCGTGTTTTAAACTGTGTTTTCTTTATTAATTAACTATGGAAAGTTACACAAACGCTGAGTATTGTCTCCATTTTACCTCCTAAGTAAAATAGATTCTGCCAATAAAAATATTGCAAATATGGTTTATTCTTAAGTACTTACTAATTGCATAAATTTAATACAAATTTGTGTAAACAAACAGTTTTCTGTGTCAAAATAAATGAAACGCATTTGACTAAATTTATTATTGCAATAAAATATTATCGCCGTCCGATCCGGGACATCGCCCCCAAGAGGGGCGTGCACTAACTGGCGGAAAACGCCATTCAGGATATGATTCTAAGCGTAAACATGATTGAAAAAATTCCTATGAAGGTATGTCCTAAAATGAGCGTTCCTTCTATCAGTCTGTATGTGATATTTTAATTAAAAATTATTAGTTAAAACCCACTAACAATATAGAGATGAAACTTTCCACGTAATCTCACACGCTTGCAGACTTATTTAGTGTAAAAAATCTTTTTTCCTTTCTAAAAGGCGGACATTAAAAGTGTTTGTAGATACGACCGTTTTAATGTTACTTGAATTTGTAAAATTTAATTCCTCAAACTGTTCCTTTACAAAACAAACAATTGATTCAAACTGTCAAATTTCAAATACATATATTTACGGATTGATAGTCATGGGTTTGATTCCGAGTTTTTCAAAATCAAGCCGTAGGTGCAGCAGGATTGAAGCACCTCAAAGTACAGTTAACCAGAAAAGTCCTAAATTCCCAATTATCAATATGTGCTCCCACCATTAAAAACGCGGGGGAAAAATAATTGTATTATTAACACACTATTTTTTATGCACTGATTACAAATCTTATATTGCAATATTTCTGAATCAAACCAAGCGAACGTGAAACCCAAATTTGTTATTTGTCTACCATTTTTGACGAAACTCACTTTCTTTATGTTTTTTGAAGTGCTAAATTTGAATTTTATATTGGATTTTACACATCTCACTTTTGTGGCGCGCTAATAAATTACACTTATAAATTATTTTATTATACAAAGAATTATTTAAATGAGGGACTTAAGACTATTTTGTTAGTTATGTTTCGCTGCTGAAGTAGCATTTATATTCCAATTATTTTAAAAAAAGGATGTTGGTAATAGGAAAAATAATCTGATAGATGTGTTTAAAATAATTAAACTTTATGGGATCAATGCAAAGTTATTATTTACAGATGCATAGACTGGATAGTTAACTGCCGAAATGACGATTTTGCAGAACTACCAGACAATAAGTTGAGGTACCGTGTCCCGTGTTCAGTTCATTTTAAAAGTACAACATTCACCAACTCATTGAAAAACAGGCTAGAATGTTGATTGTTATACTTTCCTGCTAGAGAACGGAAAATTTGGCAATTATTAATTTTAAGTGTTTTATAGGAAATAAAATAAATAATAACATACAAAATTTACATAGTTACGTCTAATTGGTGAACTGGGGGCAACAGCCCCTTCACAATAAAAATAAATTTTTATACTTCCCATGATTGACACCTTTGTTTTATAAGTGGTAATCTGTTTGCATTTGCTTCACCGCGGGATTTGGTGAGCGAAGCGAGCAGGGGTTGATACTTCTAGTACTGTAGTTATAACTTTAAGTATAACATTTCCAGTATTGTTATATTTTTAATTTCAAATCCTTGAGGAACATGTTCTTTATTGTATTAAAACTGCACATTAATTTGAACCTTTATTTAACACTTTCTAACAGACACTTTGTCTCTGACCAAAAATTAGAAAATCTTTCCAGCAGAGTGAAAATTGTATGTCATTATCAAAGTGAATTACACATCAATGTTGTAATATCGATCAAAGAAATAAGAAACAGGTAATTTAATTAAACTTTGTTTACAGCATAGGAATCGTATGGTTCTTACCTACGAATCGTAAAAGTTTCATAATTTTACAGCTCTGCTAAGTGTATTAAATAGTAGTGTAATATTGAAGTGTGGTTTTTACATTCACAGTGAACAGCTTAGTTTTCGAGGAAAACTAATGCTCTATCTCTCTCTCTCTTTCTCCCCCCTCCCCCAGTCTCTCTTCTGCACTTCATTGAATCCGACACTCGTCGGCAAAAAGAGCGCTCCTAACGGCGGGCTGCAAAAACACACTTTTATACCTGCTTTTTTGGGCTGAATTTTTAACATTGGAACTTTTCGTCTTATTGATATGTAGTCATTGGTTTTAGTCACTATGAGAATTTACTAGTTAAAATCGTACAATGTTTTTGATGCAAGGACTGCAAGTGTTACAATCACAGTGAAAGAAAATACATCTTTTTACATTGTGCCAGAGAAAAAAGATATTCTACAACAATGTCTAACTGTGAATAAGAAAAGTATGACATGTTTGAGTTGATAACAAGCATGCTGCTTGCAACATTAAACGACCCCCCCCCCCCCCTCACCATTAACTTGGCACAAGATCTCAGGTTTTGGTTATAGTGTTGCGTGTTAATTTAAAGATTTTGGCATAACACATGGGCGGATTCAGCCGATTTTCAAGGAGGGGGCTGTCTCCTATGGGGGGGGGGGTATAGAATAATTTTTTGGAATACAGTGCTTGAAATGTCTATTTAGACTATTTCACGATCACCTATTTTGAATAGGAATTAAGGATTAATATGCTTTACCCAAAAATAAAGTTTTATTGTAACAAACTATAGTGAATAAACCATAGAATTGAACTGTATACTTGAACATTTTAAATAGATTTATTCTAAAAACTTATTTCACTAAATTACAACAACTAAACAAAATTCTCACAAACGTATATATAGTATACAGGGTGGAACAAGTTAGTGTTAAAAACTTCGGGAAATGGTTCTATTCGTAAAAATAAATAGAAAATCAAGAATAATATTTTTTATAAAACCCTTTATTTTCCAAATATCTGCCATTTTGTTTCTTTTACTAAATAATTAATATCTAGATAACGGTTTAACCGATTGAGTTCAAACTTTGCATGAAGTTTAACATTAACAATGATCTATCTTAAGAAAAATAAGCGATTATATCCAATCATGCCTTTAAAATGGTGGCTGTTTGAAAATGTCAGACCTAAATTACTGAAAAACCGTACATTTTAACAAAAAATGTCAAAGTACCTTTTTTGTAGCCCTTTTAATTCCCTATCGGATGATTTAAGTTAAAGATAATGGCAGCAAATGTACATACAATATTGTAGTATTTACTGTGTTGGTATAGGATGCCGGGTTGAATAAATCAATTATTACACATAACTTACCTTTATCCTTCATTCGATTATTTTAACAGTTACACCAATAATAATAATAATGGGGGGAGGGGATCAGTTACACCTGTCTTTTTATAATGAATCAAAAGGGCTACAAAAAAAAGTGTCTTGACATTTTTTTGTTAAAATGTACGGGAAAAGTGTCTTGACATTTTTTTGTTAAAATGTACGGGTTTTGAGTAATTTAGGTTTGAAATATCCAAACAGCCGCCATTTTGAAATGCATGATTAGATATAATCGCTTATTTTTCTTAAAATATATCATTGTTAGGTTAAACTTCATTCCAAGTTTGTACTCAATCTGTTAAACCGTTCTCTAGATATTAATTATTTAGTAAAAGAAACAAAATGGCAGATATTTGGAAAATGAAGGGTTTTATAAAAAATATTATTCTTGATTTTCTATTTATTTTGAACCATAGAACCATTTCCCGAAGTTTTTAACACTAACTTTGTTCCATCCTGTATAGTTCCAGCCAGACAGGAAAAGGTAACGGCTAGGGCGTTGAAAATGTACAAATTTTATGGAAATACCCGAATAGTTCGGAACGCTAAACCAGGTTTTCCTTATATTAAACGAAAATATAGAACTTGCACTTTAAATCGATATAAAAATAATTATCCAAATACTACATATAGATTTGTAATAGATACATCGATTGCAAAATGTGCTTTCTCATTTTTTGAAAACTGTCGAATGGCAAGGGTTTACAGACAAATTCATATCTAAGAAACTATAAGAGTAACGAATCATTAGAAGATCGTGGTAGAAAGTTAAAATCTTGACAAATCCAGTGGTGTCCTTATCTTTTTCTCAAAACAAGTCTGTCTAACAATTAAGTGCCTTTAAAAAGTGACGAGTTTGAGTCATTTTCTTATGCTTTCTAGCGCGGCATCAATATTGATTTAGGCAACTACAATTTTACAACGACGATTACATATGTAAATATACTTTTTAGAAGAAATTTGTAAATACAAAAATTGAAGTTTAAAACGTTTACTTTCCAATGATTTTTGTTTTATTGAGATTTTATAATATTTAGTGGGTGAAATATTCGATACAAGTTGTGTTGTCTGACACTACTCAATTGAGCAGTCTGCCACTTAGACGATTAAACAAAAATATAATAACCCAAAGGGGTGGCTGCAGCCCCCACAGCCCCCCCCCCCTGGATCCGCCAATAGCATGACAGTTGACTCTCAAAATGTTTAAAAATCAAGTTTTATTGTCAACTGTACTTACTCACACAATGCAATTATTTTATGCACATTACATTAAAAGCAGATATTCAGAAATTCACGTTTTTTTATTGTAAATATATTTGAATTAATTTAGGCTTTCTGAGCTCGTTTTTTTTTTGACTCCCGAGCTTGAGGTTCCTATTTAAAATATATATGGAGATCATGGATGTTTGTGTAGTAAGAATATAAAAAGTTGATATTCAGCCTAGTAGCCCATTGGGTGTTTTTGGTAAATCAAAGCTGGTAAGTAAACCCCAGACCCCAACTTGTGTTAATACAGAGCTGTAAATTAAAACACTATACTGTACAGGCATTTCTTAATTATTTGGATTAAGGCGTATAAAGACTTTTTGAATTAAATAAATTTAGACAAATAAATCACAGAGTAAAATAATAACGATCCTAATTACTTGTACAATAATAATAATATTCTAATTGTTCAAAAATAATCATAATTAATAATCTGAGTTTAACTAAAGGAAAATAGAACCTTCAGTTATATACACAATATAACTATAATGGTACACGTGAAGGAAGTATTAAAGAAGACCCATACGACCTGTGCACTTCACACAGTTCACTATTATATCAAGTCACCTGATGATTTCATAATTCAGTTTAACTGGCATCATTCCATGGTGAAGTAGACTCTTTCGTAGCATGGTTTTGATGTAGGCCTATCTGTATATTTCTTTCTAATTTAAATATTTGTTACTGTTTTAACATTTATTTAAATCATTTTAATGGATTTATATTAGTACTAGTGCAGAAAAATATTATAGGCTAACTTACCTCTGCTTTAACATCTGCCAAAGGATCTTTCTCATTACTGAAGTCTTGCATCCTGATCAACAAATATAAACACATCCAACTTTTAGTAATGTTATCATTAAATAACTGCCTTATCCAAACAAACCCTACCTACGAAAAGCATGTTGTTATCTTTGTGATACTCTATTGATAAATTGTTGTTTTATTTTCTGTCCCTAATACATTTTAATAAACTACAAATCCTACACTTGAATGATTCATTAAACCTTGGGCATCCCCTCCATAACTTAATACAGTAGAACCCCTCTTAACCGGTCTAGTCGGGGTCGAGACCCGGCCAGTTACAGACCGTTGCAAGGTGCTTGGCGCATGCGTGCTGCCAGCTTTCTCCCACCACACGCCGCCACGTTGTACACTCACACCAGTTCGTAGCCGCAGCGTAGTTATTTGGAGCGCTACTTTGACCTTGATAAACTGGCTGGGGTGACTGTACAAGGCATCTGAAGGGGAAGTGTGGTGGGAGACATTGTCTATCTCTCTCTCACACAACCTCCCCTACACGCCAAGCACCGTGCAACGGTCTGTACCTATTTGACCGGTTGATCCAAGGTTCCCGTAAAAAATAGATTTTTGTTTAAAAATAACCTACATGTTTCATAAATAAACAAGCAAATAAGACGTTACTGCAACCCATTTTATTGTATGTACAACATACATAAACAAACACCAACAAATTAAACATTTTAAACGTACATAAAATTTGAAAACTGAATTTACATATATACTGTATCAAAAAATTATTATTTTCTGTTCTTTATCATTCAAAAAAATTTTTTAAGCAAGTCTCTCCATTTTTGTACGTTAATCACGTCTAATGCAGTTGAATCTTTTTGCTGCTCAACATATTACACAATATGGGATCTTTTCCGTTATACGTATACCACCATCACTATTGAAAAGCATATGACTTGGTGCAAGTTTAGGCTACTATTAGATCCTAGGCTAACCTATGGCAACTTACCGGGCGAGTTAGGAACAACATTTTTCATTACACTACACCGAAAAAGTAACATACTTTTAATCAAAACATCTTTTTGTTAAAAAAAAAACAACTAATACTTGTTTGATTTTTCTGTTATATTTGCATTGACAAAATCAATCAGCTGTTGTGACACATGCAATCCATGTGATAGAGAAGTATGATGGGACAAGTAAAAATTCCTATAATGTAGAAACAAAGAATGAAGGGTCTAGTAACATAAGAGACCCAAGATCTAGTAATCAAAATTTAATGAATTGTATTTATATATATATAAATAAATCAAAGACGCAAAGCAAGTAAATTTTAATGATTTAAATATGTATAAAGATGAAAAATGCAGACTATAATATATAAAACTAAAAAAATGCAGACTATAATATATAAAACTAAAAAAAAGCAGACTTAAATTTTAATAAATAAGAAAATACATTGGTAAACAAAAGTGCGTAATATACTTGTGTGAAAACTGAACATTGAATAACAGTGCGTATTAAAATAGAGTTTTAAAACAATATATTAAGGTCACATAACGAACAGTTGTAATATATTTCAAAATAATTACCAAAAGAACTATATCACATAAAAAAGAAATAATAACACAAACGTCTATAGTGATATAGAAAACAGACTTAATACAGATGGCAGCGCTGTTGAGAGGCATTGGACAGCTCCAATTTTGCTTGCAAGATGGCGTAAAGGTTGTATAGTTAGTGTTGTGTAGTTTGTGAGTTCATTTGCAAATGATGGATTATAAAATACAAGTTATAATCTCAAGTTATAATCTGTCAGTTGTAGCTCATATATCACTGAGGATGAAACGCGTTTGATAATCAAATGTATATGAGTGAAAATAGTGTTATTTTTTTAATATAAATGATGGATTGTTTATAAGGGAGAGTGACAAATTATGTTCCAACGTGAACATTAACTAACGTATTGGACATATACGCTTAGTCGTCGAAATTCATCAAGTGTTTTAGGAGGTGTAACAATTCAAAATATTGATAAACAAAAAACATAGTAAATAAATTAATCCAAGGAAAAACAAAGATTATGAACTTTTATTTTATAGTTGCGAACGGGAATGAATGCCCGCGACATTTAACGGTAATAGTCTGGAATACGAACGCAAACTGCTAAACGAATCGACGACCGTTACTATTTAATTAAATCAAAAACAATTTCACTGCTTTTCAATATATAACTAAAATAATCCATCTATCCGGTAGAGTTATAAAATAAATGAAATTCAAAGTTTAAAGATAGGCCTAAGTAACATTTATGAAATACAAACTCATTGCGATCGTCACGGCATGAACGAATCATCATCACGAATTTATCTAATATTAATTTACACAATCAGCTGTATTTTATAAGTAACAAATAATTATTATTTTCGGCAATAGACAAAGAGTATAAAAGCTAAATTATAGAATGACAAACATAATAAGGAGTTATTCGGTATTTTCTCTATTTTATCCAAGTAATTATACTTTTAATATTATTTTTCAATTTTGCCATTTTTGGCATTTTAGCCTATGGATTAGTAGAATTTATAATAAATTTATTGTTACCTTTTATTTGGCAACAAACTTGAGTCGAAACTTAAACCTCCTAACCGAAACTTAA
>JAGFPH010003384.1:95901-112925 GCA_018207615.1 Philaenus spumarius | reverse complement strand
CCTAAGTACATTACAGTACTGCACATAATTCCGAATTTAAAGTTTTTGACTTGCATAATCAGCTAAGTTGTAGATTTCAGAGAGTTAGTGGGCTCAATAGAACAGCGGCCGCTATTGAGTCAGCCTTGCAGCTGCCGCCACCCGCCAATTGTGTATCAACTTAATTGATTTGATCAACTTAATTAAATTATGTGTCAACTTAATTCAAACACCCAAAATGTTATGTATCATATTGCTCAATTTTATTAATGTAAATAAGCACAATAATGTTTCTTTGTTATAATATAACAGCCTACATTAAATGATAAAATTGTTTTCCCACTTATTAATTTTTCTCGACATACTGCGGTAAATAAAATCAGCAACTTGACTTACTTATATATTTGATTATAATCAAAGTTATATATTTGAATTTGCAAACTAATAAATTGTTAGCAAACAAAATGAATGAAGTTAAACCTGTATGAACAAATAAACAAGTTAAGAAAATGGAAACAGATTTTAAATTATACGAAAATCATATTGAATGAGATTGCTTTGATAACAAATAAAATTTAGAGCTATTATAATATTTCATCAATCCAGAACATTTATGTGAGGCAGAAACAATCTTTGAAAAGATAAGACACTTTACTATCATTAATTAAGAATAAATCAAGAACTTAACGGTGGAAAAAAATAACAACTATGATAAATGGAGACTGACATTTTTTACGATCGCTTAAAAAGTGTTAACCCGAGAAAACCAATTTAATGATCAAAGTTTTAATTTGAGATCGTCTATTCAAATTAATTACTGTTTACAAGGTTACTGTATTTTTATTTATAGTGTTTTTGTTTCAAGTACAAAAAAGTCAATGTAGTCTTTATTCAAGACGTTTTTGTAACACAAGGCGATAATTAACGGTAGTTACATGGGTCAAAATAAAGAAAAAAGTTCTTATATACATATATCCGAAAACGCTTCTTTTCTCAGGTACCCACTATTTTTGTTACCGTACTAAATAAGGTATGTTTCTAGAACATCTTAACACTAACAGATTGAGTTGATATTGTGCACGCTACCTTAAATTATGGACCTTAAGAGTGGATTACATTGGGCGAATTTACTAGCTGACCATCAGCGAAAAAAGTCGCGCGAGGTTGAGCGTGTAGCGACTTGTCCGATTACACTACGGCTAGTGCTGTATATATTTGCAATTCCCTCGCCAGTCGGCTAAAATTAGTATTAATCGCACGTGTCTTGTCTTCTTTTTTTTAATTAATCCGTAAACCATCTGTAATAAATAGTCCAACTGAGCCCTATCTATTCTTAGAAGATTTATATAAGCTGCAGGATCTTCGTCTTCTAACTCTTTTAATACCTAATGCACTAGATTCACCATATTTCTCGCGTCTCGCGATCCAATCTCTCTTCCAGATTCTTTTATTTTTTTATTGTTTATTTTTCCTTTTTTCCAACTCCTGTCGTAATATATGAGAAATAACAACAAAACCCGCGCGAACTACAGCTTCCGACATCTTGAAAGTACTGCCAGTCACTTGTCACTATAGCGATTTTTATAGCTATGTCAATTACACAGATTGATTTCACTCGTCAGCGAGTAAAATAGCCAGCGAGTAACTACAAAAGTAGACCTGTCGTCAACTTCAATCGCGGGCGAGCAGCGAGTGTTCAACACGCAGCGAGTAAGCGACAAGGTATATTACATTAAGCGAGTTAAGTAGCAGCGAGTAAATTCGCTGATCATCAGCGAGTAATTTCGCTCAATGTAATCGACGCTTTAGAATAAATGTTATAATGTACGTTCTTTATGTTGATAATAACATTCTTCTTCTTTGTAGTTCACTTAAAAGTTCACTTACGCCTGTGACATCATTGTAGCTCTGAAGGTCTGATGTCGAGTTCGAGTCGTTGGAGTGATATCTGTGCATATTCAATCTTTAATCTCGCAAAATACCCTGTCAGCTGTCCCTGTCGTCTACATATACTACATACAATGCAGTACATACTTTGATTCCTTCAATAAACCTCTTTACTTAAAACGTATGTTTCACCTTCAATTAATCTTACAGGAGTCATTTTTTACATAACGGTTTAGAAAAAGTAGAGATTTGTGTTGGTTTAAACCGTTATTACTGGTTGCTCCGTTAGTTATTGCTGTAAAACTGCTCACTGTTGCTTCTGTTGAGGTTATGTCTGCCGCTAATTTTTTAAATAAAATGTTAACTCCATTGGTTTGTATTTACTTTATTATTTATATATTGTAATAGTAAATAATTTTTACTAATAGGACGTTTGTAACAAATAAATAATGTAATAGGTGTAGTACCATAGTTCTATTACAAAATTAAACCATAACAAAAATATTGGTTTAGGCCTAACCTGTTTTTGTTTTGCCAAATTAGGAACATACATTAATTAATTATAAAGATTAAACATGTAACTCAATATTAGTGAAATAAAGTGCTATTTTTTGTTTGTTTACGGTTTTGTTTATAAAAATTGTTTTTAGGCCTACCTATCTCAATGGAATCTAATCTGGCTTAAATTTACTATACGACCCTTGGCTGATATTTTTGCAAACGACGACCTTGTTTTACATTCTACTATTAAATGTTGAATACAGGTACAAATACTGTGACTAAAGACCAGTGGCGGTTCCAGGTACGGGCAACCACCTTTACATAATAGGCCTACTACATGTGTAGATACTATTTATCATTGAAGATTGTTTTTATGTGCGTACTCCGTACTCAGTGTCACATCGCCAATAATTAGATAACTAATCAAGAAAGTCCTGCCTTTCCAGTGTTGTCACAGATTTGATATTTCTCAAGGTAGACTTTCATATGTTGTCTGTTGTGTCTTGTTGAAGTGAAAACTTCTTTAGGCGCGTTAGGCACTTTTTTACGTGAGGAAAAATCATTGAACTCAAGGGACGTCACCGTCACCAACAATTAAAAGCGAATGTATGTACGAGTAACATATTTTAATATAACAGCTGATTTCACCCATCATCTGTAAACCCAGTGTATATTATAGTTTGAGGTTATGTTTACAACGATCCTATTACAATACATTGAATAAAATACTTCTTAATAGCTCGAAAATAAAGTTAACTATATGAAGCTAAAATGTTTTCACTTCTGACGGGGGTTGTTTTTTATCCAGTTGTTTACATTATAATAAATATATTGTACCGTGCTGTAATATAATTTTTTTCAATAACATCTTATGAAGGGCCTAACATAGCCCAATGTACAGTACGATTTTTTTAACCGTGCCCTCGGCCAAGATTGTACTAACCTGAATGATAACGTTAGAAATCGCTCTACGAAAACTAATCCGAGTGGCGTAAAACAGCGAAAACCGAGCTTCAATAACACTGTCATTTAATACACTTAGCAGCGACGTAAAATTATGAAACTTTCACTGATATGCAGATAAGAACTATACGATTCGTATGATGTAAAAGAAAATCAATTACAACAAAATTTTCATATTTTAAAAATCAATATTACAACAATGTACTTTAATAATGACATGAAATTTTCACACCGCTGGAAAGATTTTTATTTGTTGGTCAGAGACAAAGTGTTAGCGAGAAAGTTTTAGATAAAGGTCCAAATTAAATATTTTGTTTGAAACATTTTTTCGTTTGACTTACGGTTTGCTCGATACAGTGGTATAATGTGTGCGTTTCAATTAAAACTACACCTGGCCGGGGAAGTAGGCCTACTTGGTGTCTGACATTTACCTTAACCACACCACAGTATTATTATTCGAATATTCGAACAAGAGACAAGTAGTCTGTGACTCATTCAAGTAGTTTTTATTTCAATAATTTTATTCGAATAATTATTCAATCATTTTTGTTTATTTGAAGTTTGTGAAACTGCCTTTACAATCCCTCCCCGCTACACCGCTAGCTTACCGTGCGCTAGACGAGCCGAGGGCACGGTTAAAAAAATCGTACTGTAGGTTTGTTTTTAAACAATTATTTCTCTAACACTGTTTATTTTTCAATCCTATCCTGGTTTGGTTTTATTACTGTACATATCAGTTCTGTTTTATAATAGGATCTACTCTATAATGTAACCTTATTCATTTTTGTTTGGTGCCCTGTAGAGTTGTTTTTAGACAATAAAACAATATTTCTCTTTTATTTTTGTATGTGTTGAGTTTGTATTAATTGGGCCTGATAAAGGAAGTATTTTCCTAAAAAGTCATGGCAACTGTCTACATTTGTTATGAGCTGAAAAAGTGAGTTAAAGAGCATGTAATTTTCAAAAAGCATGTAAGAGGGCTCTGCAAAGTCTGGAACCGCCTCTGCTAAAGACTATAAGTTAGAACCCCAGGCTATATTTTCTTTCATTTCTGTTGGCGTAGGGTCGTATAGTAAATTTGCGCCTCCAATCTTTCTGTTTATTAGTTTCTGTGGCTGTCATTACACTTTAAAATTTAATTATTAATAATTTTGCCGATCACTAAGAGCAGGTCTGTTCTTTCTAAGATTGAACTGTGAACAATTTTATTTGCTAACCTACAAAATATTTGTTTGGTTGTTGAAATTATTAATAATTCAGCTACATACAGTATACACCACCTAATCTACAGTGCCAACCTAAAAATAACAAAACATGAACGTAAATTTACTTACATTTGCCGGACAAAGTATGTTTAAAGTTCGGGGAAAGTTTACAATCACACCACCTTGCCATATTGCGGTAGAGGTGTTAAGAAATAAAAAAATAGCCTGAAGTATTTAGGCTACTTACAGTTTCTAGTCACAGTATAGCCTATATAAAATAGTAGTTACTGTACTTCTCATTTTTATAAAAAAAGGTCATCGTATGCAAACATATTAGCAGGGTGAAAACCTAAAAAAATGGTTTTCAAAAGCGATGATCTTGATAAGGTCACTGTAATTTCACTCATAATTATTTTTTCAACCTTCTTCATTTTGGATGATGAATGTAAAATTAAAATGCGTTTTTTTAAACTATTGAAATCTATGTTATAAGAAGTTATTTCTTTTCGTAGTTTAATATTGTAAAGTTAAAGGGTTTAGTATTTTATGTAGTCTGGTCTATAATTTACATTTTCCAAATTTAGTTTCTTATTAATCTTGAGTTTTATTATGTTTTAATGATTTCAATTTCTGTGGTAGAATGTGCTTTTACTTTTAAACTTGAAACCCTTAAGTGTAGGTTATTGTATAATTTAATAGGGAGAAAAACTCTGCTCTCCTTATATCCTGCATGGGTACTTACGTATTTTACGGATCAGTAAATTTTTTCTACAATTAAAAAAAACCACAAGGAACTAATTTAAGCTGACCAATCACAGTATGTTTTTAGTTTCTAAACATATCTAAGTTGGTAGCACTTCTACAAAAAATATTTACATGAGACGGCGTAATTTTACTACACGACCCTCGGCTGATATGTTTGCAGACGACTTTGTTTTACATTCTACTGTTAATGTTGAATACAGATAAACATACTGTGACGAAAGACTATAAGTTAGAACTTCAGGTTAATTTTTTTATTATTGCATTTCTGTTGGCCTAGGGTCGTGATCGGGGTTACCATCAGGTTTTTAGTAGCTGACAAGCAGGTAGGCCTGTAATATTCAAATAATAAAATGTTAAAAAAAGTAAGTAGCTTATATACAAAATTATATCTCTATTACCCCATTTCAAATTTAATGTTTTCATGTAGAAAAATTAAAAGTCAATATCAGGAAACAAATTTGTATGTATGTTCCCTATCTACGCTTCATTTTGTAGGATGCAAATTGAGTCAACATGACTAGTTCTATTTTTAAAGTTATTTTCTAATTATGGATTCATCATATTTTTACAATTGTTTGTTTATACATTTGTCATAATTTGTGATTTTTGTTTTTACACAAACGTCTGAACAAAAAATTGTAACATAACTAGTTCCTACATAAATGCTATTGAAGGTATTCATTACTTTTATTAACTTTCCAGTTTTCCCGTTTACCTTGTGTTTTGAAGACTACCTGTTCTAGACGACAACAGTTTCTCCACACAAGCCTCCACAGGTGTATTCCTCTCGTTCCCATAGTTGTTGAACAAACTGGACGAGGTGAACGTGCGTACGACATATTTTCCAGGCTACTGAAAGATCGTATAATATGTGTTATGGGCCCTGTAAGTATAAAATAATAAATTAAGGTTATCTGTTAGTAGTAAAAATGTGAGTTTTTCAGTAGATTAAATTAATGCAAGAGAACACTAAAATAGGTAATGTAAAATAAAGTAGTGTAGTGTAGTAGGTTGTGTAAAATGTAGGTATACAAAGTTTTAAATCTGTAGGTACAATTTTTGTTTAGAGGGATTATATAATTTATTGTTGAAAGTGTTAATAGATAATTGGTAACAGTCTACTATTATTAAATTTTATGATATTTTAGTTAGAGAATATATTGAACAAGAACTAACTGAAAAACTATATGTCTGAAACGTATACATAGACAACAATTAATATATAAACTTATATATATTTACACGTTTGAAATATACTGTGGCTAGAGACAAACAAATAACTAAATGTCGGAAACCTTGTAAATTATCTTATCGAGTCATAAGAAAGTTCATAGTCCACGCCCTTTTATCAGCTTTGAATCTTGCTTTCAATCAGTCTTATAACGTAATGGTGTCTTGTTCTAAAGTGAATCCGTTTCTTTGTGAAGTTTGTAGTAATATGACAATTAGTTTCTGTGTGTTATCGTTAGTTCTTGTTCAATATATATGAGAGAACTAAAAACATATATTATATAAACATATAATAATTATTATATAACATATATAATGGTAAACATATATTATATTAGAGGGCTCCGCCTCCTGCTCGATTCGCTCGCCAACCCCCGCAGTGACAGTGACTCGCGTCGAAGCAAATGCAAACAGGTTATTTTATTTATAAATAGGCCCTACTTTAAATTCTAATGTCTTATTTATTTTAATTCGGATGTAATATAGTGGTTTCTTATTTTTAAATTCCTTAATTTATTAAGGGTTTATTCTCTAGCTTTAAGGAAAGTATAACAATCAACATCTTAATTAGGCGATGATAACCACCTAGGTTTTTCGCCTTTAAAAACCAAAAAATAAAAAAATAAAAAACAATCAACATTTTCACCCCTTAGCAACACGCGACAAAATGTCAATCTATGATGACTTTTTTTATGTAGTATATTGTAAGAAATAAACGTGCAAATTTTCAGCTCACTAACTTTGAGGAAAATATAACAATTAATTTTTATTGTTTTAGGGGTTGTTACATTTTCACCCCTTAGCAGCACGCGACAAATGCAAATCCAGTTTACTTGTGCTATGTATCTTGTAAGAAATAAATGTACAAAATTTCAGCTCTCTAGCTTTAAGGAAAGTACAACAATTAATGTTTATTGTTTTAGTGGTTGTTTTAACCCTTAAATCAAAATTAATTCCAGCTGTGTTAATGCCCTGGCAGAAATGGTAGAAAAAACGTATTTGTCTTACACGTTTATACAAAATAAATACAGGACAAAGTTGGATGTTGCCACAGACATGAGACTATACGTGGCTTCTTTTCGACCTAACTTCAAATTCATGTTAAAAACCAAGGACAAAGGTTCCACTAATAAATTGCGAGTAAGAGAAGTGGCTAAAATATTTGCAATTTATAGTACAGCAGAGCCACGGTTATCCTAGGTAATATGGACCGAGGGTTCCTTGGATAAGCAAAAACTCTGATATCACGACTCTGTCAAAAATCGAGAGGGAAACGCATGGTAAACTGATGAAATCAATGAAAACGTGGTCTAAGATATGAAAAAGGCACCTACTGTATTATCAAACGAAAAAGTCAAAATAAAATACATACATAGACTACAGTACATGTTCCAGATAAAAGAATTATTACTTGAAGAAGTCCATAAATGCTTTCTGTTTAGCGGATCTCGCTCACTTGTGCGCTGTATCAGTTTTTACAATACTGGTTTTAACTGGTTTACACTGCACATTGCCATAACACAGTGATGTTATTTTTACTAGGCACCTCGGTTAGTCGAGGCTCGGATAACCACGGCTCTACTGTAGTTTTTTCTTCTTATCTATTACAAAACTAATGACCAAACAAAATTTTCAATTTTTTTTTGTATTAATAAAATAGTTTCCGTTTCATTTTATATTTAATATTGAAGTGTTAAAATGTAATCGTAAAATATACTACTCATAAGTTTTAAACAGTATTTATTGCTAACCCTATTACTGTACTGATTCTTCATTACTGACGCTAGCCTTGCACTAGATATGAATTATAGTCCGGGGGAACAATTCATGAAAAGAAGTCGGTGAGGGGTACACAACTGCAAAAAGGTTTAGAAACTCTGACCAGCTAATCAGTGACCGATAATAAGTATATATATGGAATTAATATGGATAATAAGTCTCTTGTGAAATTAATTAAAAAATCTTATAGGCCTACTTAGAATTAAATAGCAGTGTTGGGCGGAGAACTGTTTGCAAAAGTTTTAATTTGTATAAAGGTCTAATATGCAATAATGTTAGTGTTATTATGTTTGTTCTTCAGATTCACGATGAGTTGTCGTCTTTAGTAATAGCTCAGCTGTTATTTTTACAATCGGAGAGCAGCAAGAAGCCTGTACATATGTATATTAACAGGTATGTGTATAAATTTTAAAATGTTATACAAAATCAAACAAAGCATGTAAATTGTCTGTTATTATTACAGTAGCCTACTGCAAAGAGCACTAGAAGAGGTGGCACTACTCTCGCCATACCTTTGCGCCGGACTATGAAGTATAATAAATCATTTACTGTGTCCAATTGCCGTATGTGGAATTCGCTACCGGATGCAATTAAGTATGCAGACGGCCGTGTCCAGTTTTCAAAACTGTTGATGTCATATTTATTGTACAAAGTGGATGATGCGTCCCAGTTTTGAGGTGTACATTAGAAGTGTTTATTGTTCAACAGTGTGAATGTTCAATTATGATTGTAATACTTATTTAACCTGTTTGTATCAATTACTGTTAATGTTTTTATAATTGTATAAGCTACATTTATTTTTATTTTTTGTCTCTAAAATACTATTTATTTTTAAGAATTTAATTTTTTAAATGTTTGTAATTTTGTATTGGGGTTAGGTGGAAGAGAGGACTAAATAAATAGTCCTAACCTCGCCCCCAAAAAATAAAGTCAACAGCTATCTATCTATCTACTTTAAATAAACGCTAGGAATTAAACTAAGGAGAATTATATCAATAAATTAAATAGGTACAATACCTGATTTTTTGTCTTATCGAATCCTAAAATCACTTTGTGACTACCGCGGTTTCGGGTAACCTAAGTACCCATCTTCAGATCACAGAAATAAATAAAAATAATTCCCTTCATGAGGTCGTAAAATACATTAAAGTCAATACACAAAACAAAAATCACAAAAACACGTCACGAAACACATTAAAAACATAGATTAGGCCTAATCACGCTAACCGGTCACGGTAAAATGTTTAACACGACTGCCGTGGCGAGGTTTGGAGTCTATCCCTTCCCTTTGCCTTATTTCTTATTTAATGTTCATTGTTGGTGTCCAAGTCAAAATTATATAATATATTGAGTAATAAATTTTATTACCTTTATGGTTCCGTCATGTGACATGCGTTGTCTTTTTATAAAGACGCGTTTCGGAGTCGAAACTCCATCATCAGTACATCACTCCGTAGAGGTCGTCAAAACATTAAACTTTAACAAAAACATAAAACACTACACATAAAAATAAATATATACACATTAACTTTGATTTGACCAACTTTCATACGTGCACGCAGTTTCATGGTCCGCGAACTACTGGCATCACAGTAAGGCCCAGGTTATCAAGTTAATTGGGTTGGTCTTATCAGTTACTCAAATCTCATTGCCGTCTCGAATAACGAGTTTGATTGGAACGATAACTTGTCATTGAGAATGTCATTTGGCGATTGTTTAAATGCCTTGTATATTTCGTATTCTTCGATGACATTCATCATTGGTCCTTTTTTAATGATGTGAAGTGGTGTCAGGTTAGATTCAAAATTTGTATAAGAGTGGTTATTATCAATTATGTGATGCGCGAAACTAGATCTATTAGCATACAGGCTATTTTTGGGCAAATGTTCTTTGTATCTCTCCATGAAAGGTCTGCCTGTCTGTCCGATGTAAAAAGAATCGCAATCATCACACGCTATTTTATAGATGCCTGACTTCTTCTCTGGTGGTATTTCCTGTTTTTTACGCAGTATTTTCTGTATGTTATTATTGGTTCGGTGTGTTATAATGATATTATGTTTTTGGAATGCATTTTTTAAAATGGAGGGCATAATTTCAGTGTAATCGGCAGCAACAAATTTCTTTTTAACCGCTCTAGTCTGTATAGTGTTACATTTTTTCGCTATTTTTGCCTTCCTATGTTTTTCCAATAATTTGTCGATCATTTGGCTTCTATAACCATTTGCCTGGGCGATATATTTAATGACATTTAACTCCTCCATGAAATCTGTTGCATCGAGTGGTATTGATACGAGACGGTGTACAAAACTGTTGTAAGCCGCCATTTTTTGTGTAAATGGGTGGTAAGACCGTGCATGGATAGTTACATCTGATGTAGTTAATTTCCTGAATATTTTGTATTTACATTTATCGGTCATTTTTATTACGGTTACGTCAAGGAAGTTAATTTGACTATCTGTTTCTGTTTCCATTGTAAATTGTATCTTATGGTTGATGTGTATATATTTATTTTTATGTGTAGTGTTTTATGTTTTTGTTAAAGTTTAATGTTTTGACGACCTCTACGGAGTGATGTACTGATGATGGAGTTTCGACTCCGAAACGCGTCTTTATAAAAAGACAACGCATGTCACATGACGGAACCATAAAGGTAATAAAATTTATTACTCAATATATTATTCCTTATCACCGTTTGGTTGAAAAGCGTTACAACCCTGCAATTTTACCGTGACCGTTTAGCGTGATTAGGCCTAATCTATGTTTTTAATGTGTTTCGTGATGTGTTTTTGTGATTTTTGTTTTGTGTATTGACTTTAATGTATTTGACAACCTCATGGAGGGAATTATTTTTATTTATTTCTGTGATCTGAAGATGGGTACTTAGGTTACCCGAAACGGCAGTAGTCACAAAGTGATTTTAGGATTACATAAGACAAAAAACCAGGTATTGTACCTATTTAATTTATTGATAAAATCGTCCAATCCATGGGGTAACATGTTGAAAATAAGGAGAATTGATTTTTTGGAGCAAAACATGAGTAGTTTATTTTCAGGTACGATTTACCTCGGTTCTTAAAAAGTACAGAAATATGTGGTTAACGATAAATAACACCTTTTTACTCTAGATTAATATAGTAAGTGGGTTACTGTAAGAATTGTATTTCGGTGAAAGAAATAATGTCTCATACACACTCGATTCCACGTTCATTGTGCGGTACAGGTCTTAAGACGTACTATCATTACAGCGAACATCTTATTGTCGTGCGGGTTGCATCAACTGACCGAGTGTTGCATGGGAGTTGATGTTTTTTTGTTGGCTGGTACAGCTGAGACTGTCGTATGGATCACGTGGCTTATGGGCGCTCTGTACTGCACGGTGAACGTGGAATCCAGTATGGACAACGTGATGGTGCCATTAATGTTAGTTTCCTGTTTTTGTACAAAGTAATAAAATAAAGGTAAAAATCAGTCTAGGCGATCAGCTATCGATTATGAAGAGATTAAAATTACATTTTTATAAACATTTTAATGTTATTGTTTGGTTGTGGGATTGACAGCAGATTATTTTATTAATATGTTTTATCTACTTTAACATGTGTTGTTTAGTCCAGGAGGAAGTGTAACTTCTGGTCTTGGAATCTACGACACTATGCAGTATATACTGCCTCCTATATCTACGTGGTGTGTAGGACAAGCATGTAGTATGGCAAGTTTGCTATTGGCTGCTGGTGCACCAGGCATGAGACACTCTTTACCTAACGCAAGGATTATGATTCATCAGCCTTCAGGAGGTGTTCAGGTTGGTACAGTTATTGTCAAGGTTCTTTTCCTTTATCCTTCCGCCAGTTGTTAATATAGTAACAAACAACATTATTTCGATCAAAATTCAGCTAGTAAACAACGGTGATAATATGTGTAACAATAACGCGGCTCTGGCATTCAGGGCCGTCCCTAGGAGTGGTGGCACCCGGGCCAAGCTTACAATGGGCGCCGCTTATCGTACCGGGTTGAACTCATTCTATGAACTCGATTAAATAAAAACTATATAGACTAGTAGTTACGCATGTTTGGTAAATAAGATCATGCGACTTTAGACGGGGCAGTTATTAACTTAAATGGTCGGCCCCTCGTAATCGTAGGTTAGCTAAAGGCCTGCAAATCACTGACAAGGCACCGTATTAAATGGTCGAAATAACATGTACTTATAACAACCACACACACACAGTAACAAAACACAAATTTACATAACAACTTATTATAAAAAAATACACTAGACACCATGAGGTTTAATAAACAATAATATTGATCGGGTAGTCAGATACACTTAGTAGTGTAGGAAGAGTAGACAGACGTCTGTGATTATTGTTTACATGATGGGGATGTCACCATTCCTTATCTTGACTTGGCTTGCACCTGCTTCTGTCCGACCTTCTACTGTGACTAACTTTTACCATACCCGGCTTACCTCCCTCTCACACGTTTTCTTTAGTTTTTGTGAATGCAGTAGTTTGATTCAGTATCAAGTAAACCCTCGCTCTTGGAAGATTGGGTGGAGAATAATAACATCCTGATCGAATACCAAGCTGGTTTTCGTAGAGGGTATTCAGCGGTCGATAATATATTCAATTTATATAATATTGTGAAGCTTAAGAGTAGGAAAGGAGGGAAAAAAATGTACTGCTTTTTCGTGGATTTTCAAGCAGCATTTGATCGGGTGGGTAGGGCGGAATTATTTTACAAATTATACAACTTGGGAATATCCTCAAAATTTTTGAGTTTATTAAAAAATATATATGAGGGCGCCGCATCACAGGTGTGGTTCAATGATGGGGTAACGGATGAATTTGCAACCACTACAGGTGTTAGACAGGGCTGCCTTCTTTCTCCGTTGTTGTTTGCTTTGTTCGTAAATGATATTCACGATGCGGTTGACGGAGGTTTGTGGGTAGGGGATTTAAATGTTAGGGTACTTTTGTATGCTGATGATTTAGTATTATTGGCCTCAGAGCCCAAAATATTGCAAACAATGATTGATAGGTTTAAAACTTATTGTGAAAGGTGGAATTTATTGGTAAATTTGGAAAAGTCAAATATAATGGTATTTAGGCAGGGTGGTCGTTTGAGCACAAATGAAAAATGGAAATTTGGTGATGTAATAATAGAAATAGTAAACCAGTACGAGTACCTTGGACTTACATTCACACCACAATTATCACTCAATTCACATCTTACAGAGAGAATTACGGTAGCGAAATATGCATTAAATTCTTCATGGAGGAATTTTATGGTTAAAGATAGTATTCCAATCTCAACAAAACAGGCGGTTTTTGATGCAGCATGTAAATCAATAGTCACATATGGGTCACAAGTTTGGGGTTATAGACAAAATCCTATTATAGATAATTTTCAACGCTTTTTTTTAAAGAGAATGTTTGGCCTACCAAATAATACCCCTAATAGTGTATTATATTTAGAGACAAAAGCAAAATCTTTGAATTTAGAAACTTTAAAAATAAATTTTAAATATATAATTAGGTGCCTCAGCATGACAGACAATAGATTACCAAAACAACTAGTTAGGCAGGTCATTAAAAGGAATATTTCTTGGGCTAGGTTCTGGTTGGAAATGGGGGATAAAATGCACTACGATTTAGATTTTTTTTTAAATAAAAAAAAATGGACAGGGAAATAAAATAGGTATTGAATGAATTATTGGCAAAATTGGAAGAAGAAGCGATGGACCGAGCAGATTTTAAATTCTGAGGGGTATGATGTATAGAATAAACTTGAATATAATCTTGGGGAGGCAGCTTATGTTAATGACAAATACACTCGAGAATTTATTTGTTTAATATTCAGAGCAAGGACTGCCACGCTGCCTCTAAACGCTAGACCAGGCAGGAATGGAATTGAAAGGATGTGCTCTTTATGCAATTCCCGGGAGGAGGAAACCATGATACATTTTATAGGAGAATGTTTAATATTAGGAGGCATTTTATAAAAATATTTCAAATGTAAAGTAATTGATGGTGACAGATTGATAAGGATATTGAATGGGGAAAACTGGTTTAATTTAGTAAATTTCTTGAGAAGTGCGCTCAAGTATAGGAAGGCATTTATTTATGAGTTTAATTATTAGAACTTCCTCTTTGTTCAGGGTAATAAATCCAACCTGGCAGACAACCTACGGGTCGTGCTGTAAGTGTGTAACTTTATTTTGGTATGAGTTATTATTTTGGTTAGTTATGTTGTATTTCTTTTGATTCAATGTTGTACCAATCTTACAAAACGATTAAATAGGGAATCGGAAGCAATACTGGGCCACATAGATTGGTACTGTTCAAAACTTACCTTTAAATTTAAATATCACCAAAAGTAGGAATGTTTCAGCTTATCTCTTACAATACACAGGATACCTAGAGGTTAACTCAATAAACCATAGAAATAGATATAATTTTTTGGCTTTATTAACCAAAATAAAAAAAAGTTTATATGCCCTTAATACAAAAAAATTGAAATTATTGACATGCCCTTAATACAAGAAAAGTTTGAGATTTAAAAGAAAACATAAATATTTTATTAAGTTGAATTTAAAAGCCCTCCCCAAAAATAAAAATCAAAAACCCTCCCTTTTAATAATAATTACAGAATTTATACAGAAAAGATTAACAAGATACAAAGTTTTAACATGAAATACCATGGATTTGTTTTAAGAATAAATATATATGTCGTTGGCCAACTCTAAAAGGTAATTATAAATAATTGAATAAATAAACAAAATTAATTATGAGACGTCTCTCTATATATAAAAAAAAGGTGTAAAATTTCTAATATGCAGCCCTTAGGGCTAAGGTCCGAAATGTGCTAGCTTGCTCCTCCCAATTATTAAATACTAACATATCCTATATAGTACACATATACAAAATTACTTTTCAAAATACAGCCTGTTTAACATTTAACACAAAAGAAAAAAAAAACAACTGCAGATCGTTCATATTTTAAATTAAATCCTGTCTTTCATTAAAGCACTGTAGATATATTTTATTATTTTTAAAAGTCCTGTTGGAAAGTAGGCCTTTTCAAGGCGTAGCTGTGGTGCAGGTTATTGCATTGTATTGTTTAATATTCCCTGGAGTTGAACCAGTGTAACTGCATAACATAAATAACAATTCCTTTTTAGAAAACTTGCAGCTAATTTAAATAAGCATAAAAATGATAGTTCTTTGAGTTGGCTGTTTTATTAAAATTTGTAGCACAAGGTGACAAATTGCTACTTAAAGATTGTAATGGTTAATACAACATGTGTAATGTTGCATAAGACTGTCTCTACATGTTAGCTAAGCCACATGGCAACATAAAAATGTTCTCGTTTAGTTACATAATATCTATATCAGTAATATTATGCTTATAGCTCATTAAAAGTTTTCAATATTGGTTATACTGCAGAAAACTACACAGTTACAGTTAATTAATGCAGAACAGTTTAGGCCAGTTTTGTTGAAATATGTTTAGACTTTAGTAATAACCAACATGGTATCAGCTTTAAAGTTTTTGTAGGCTGTAAGATTTGCATTTTAAAATTTGGCTGTAGTAAAAATGAAATACATAGGTTTCTCTATTAAATCGAACAAAATGAGTTAGGAAAGTTATTCATAAACCAAAGGTGGAAATAACCTTATTAAGTTTTACAAGTAAATATTTCATAATTATCAAGGTAAAGCTAAAACACTCATACCTGGTATCCACAAAGGCAAAGGCTTAAAAGAAAATCATATTATTTAGCGACACACCGTCGTTAAGATCGCGACTGAATTATTTAAAATATAACGACATAACTACAACTTTGCAGCGTCTTAACGGTTTAGTTCGTAACAGGCTAATGGCCGACCTTTCTGGAAGCTCCTATGACAAAGCAAAATTTAACTAACGAGATATGAATCAGCTGTCGATTCTTAGATAAAGCTATTGCCTTGTAAAAATAGCAGGGACCGTACGGAGTCGGCGTCTGGCGGAGAAAAGGGAAACTATTTGGAAGTCGGTGAAGGTAGGCAGAAGTTGTAACTAGTGGATAAGGAAAATTACAGCAAGTGAAGTCGGAGACGTAACATCTCTCCCCCCCCGAAACGACTGCGTCGGAAAAGAAAAAAAATTTTGAACTAAACAAGCTAAATCAAGTCAAACAGCGCAAGTCAATCGAAAGAAATTCGCTTGATTACATAAGAAAACACATGAAAATGACTTACAACTAACCATTAATAACCAACTGGTCAATATACCTCCACCGAAATACACAACACTCAAAAACAACAAGAACAAAAATTACATAACTATAAGTGGACTCGCTGTGTCCTTAAAGTGAGATAAGGTGCTCGAAAGCAAACTTATTAATTGTCTAATCTCTAGGATCGGAAGGTGATCAGTCTTCGGACCTTGCAAGATAGACTAAATGATGCATGACGTCATGTCTAACGACAATATTTATTTGAAAGATTCCGGCGCCGGGAAATATATGTCATGTCAAGGATACATAATAACCTTCGAGATGGCCAATCTCCTGGTTTAATGTCGAGTCCGGTTACACTTGTTTATCAAGTGATGATGTGTAAAACATTACACAGCAACAAAAACACAAAATAATACCTATGATAGGTTCAGGTGGGGTAAACGCACTTAGCGCAGTTAGCTGAAACGGGATAGCGATTAGAAAAGTGACTG
>JAGFPH010003384.1:61879-78157 GCA_018207615.1 Philaenus spumarius | reverse complement strand
TTGGTACACACATTGGGTTTCTAAGTCGCTTGAACTGGTAGGTTAGCCAAAAAAATTGACTGGAAGTAGACCACATTTTTGACCGATTACCATGTATATAGGTGTGCGCACTCTAACAAACGCATTTTATGTCCGATTTGGTCCAAACTTGGTACACAGGTTGGTTTTCTAAGACGCTTGGATGAGTTCGTTAGCCAAAAAAATTGATCGGAAGTAGACCCAATTTTTGACCGGAAGTAACAATTTTTTGAGAATTTTACTTTCTCCCCCTATAAACACATAAACACAATATCGCACACATAAACACAATATGTAAGTGTGTATATGTTTTATTTATTTTAATGTGCGACGATCTCTTCGGAGTGATTATAACTTGATAATGGAGTTTCGGCTCCGAAACATGTCGTAAGGAATAGATGACTAGAAGTCACATGACGGACCTAACAAGACGGACCTATTATTAATTATATTATTATTATTAATTATAATAGTGACTTGGTACCACAAACATGCTAATGAAACATAATATACAGTACTGTCCCGATATTTCGAGTTGAATGGGACCGAGAGAACCTCGGATTGTGAGAAACTCGAATTACACGGAATATGCAGTGGTTAAAATAAAACTACTATTTGTAGTCTTCGTTACAGTAAAAAAGGAAGTTTTTTTAAATATACAGTATTTTGTATTAAACACTGAGGTACAAATTTTAGACTATTCTTTGTTTATTCTCTTAAGAGCTTCCAGCTTTATTTTTAATGGAGCAAACTATCTTTTACTCTTAGAACTCATACTAGTTTTACTTCCACTTATTAAATGAAATGTTTCTCAATAAACCACTGCCTGGAAAAACACACGTCCACATACAATAATACAGTAGCGGGACCGATTTATTTTTAGACATGCTCTATGTGTCGAGTGATCTTTGTCGGATCATTTGGTATACTTCCACTTAGATACTTGTATGTGTACAAGGTACTTGCAGATTTCTTTAAAGCAAGTGGTGAAATAAATAATGATTACAACCCCCAAAGATATCCTAAACGTAAGATTGTTAATATTTTGCCTAAAACAAAACTAACTGCATTCAAAATTTGTTTTCTATTTAGAGGGGCTAAATTGTTCAATATTTTACCAAAGGAGATCCAGTTGTGCAGTAAATTTGTTAAGTTTTCAAAATCAGTACCTAAGAGAATGGCTGTTTAGGATAAATGATATTGAGTATCTTTTAAAATAAAAGTGGCTGTTATATTGTTTGTATGGAAATTATGTGTTTTGTTTAAGAAGATTGAAAATAGAATTATAAGTATATCATAGGATTGATTAGGTTTAGCGTTATTTATTAATATTGTTTTTAGCAAGGAGGATTATTATTTGCATATTTGTTATTATTGATTACACCCTTTAGAATTAAAATTTGTATTTAAAAATTAAAATAATTACTTGTTAAGTGCTAAGTGTAAAGGGCACCTCTATTCTTTCCTTTTTCTTCTAACTCAAGCGATAAAAAAAAAATGGTAAATCCTAAGCAGGCTTATCCTAAGGATTACCTAATTTTCCATGTCTTATGTTATGTAGAAGAATTGTAATTGGTTTGTTGTTTTGTTTTTGTTTTTTGATGTAAATGCAATGTTATATAGTTATGTATGTATGTTACACATGGAAAATAAAAATATCTATCTATCTAAAAAAATATCTATCTGATCTTGTTAAAGAGAGGTGAGGAATTCAGCAGTGGTGGGAAAATTTTCTTCCTGTGGTATTATTGCATATTGAAGGCGCTTTGTGGCTCGAATTACACGGAACCTCGGATTATCACAACTCGAATTACCGGGACTCTACTGTAGATTATCTTACTGTACGCCCAAGACAGCTGCGCGCCCAGCAACCAGTGTACTAGCCGTCCTGCTGACATTCTACCAGTGTACCACGTCCAACTATACTGTACACAACTTTATTTACACCACGATTATACTGACTTAATGTTGATAGAAAAATCTGAATTTTTGTATTTCGTTTAAGTAGACCCTAACAGTGCATACGGTATAAACACATTTAATTCATAGCAAGTATTTAATTTGTTATACAAAAATAATGTCAAAGTAAATTTTAATCTTCCGAATATGACCTGCGGGGAAGTTTTTTGTTCCTTGGCCAGGAAAATTTCACCAGTGACAAAGTTTTAGATTATACAATGAACTAAAACTTTTTTGTAGGAGCACTGTGTCAGTCGCAATCGTGGTTTGAATACGAGTCAAAATATTGCGTGAAACTGTCCAGCTGTGTTTCTTGGGTTGCACGCTCACGGACATTGTCAATGTATTTTTTCACATGTATTTAGCAAAAATATCATACCGTACTTAACTTGTAATAATAATTTATTTTTACCATACATTACACTAATATCTTGATTTTTTTATGCCTGACTTGTAATAAAACTGCAATGTAAAATAAGAGAATTGCACTTGCTTAAAGTCTGTATGATGATTTTCTGGCAGCTTGTTAGTTTGCAGCCAAATAATATGTATTTTAAAACGTATTAACACTTTCAACCCTGTACGCTTAAGGGTCGGCTCTAGTAAAACAGAAAGCAACCTGCGACTCCAGCGTAGCGGCGGTAGGTTACGCGGACATTGCTCAGCCTAAATCCATTTAAAACCCGCAATTGTTCAAATAGCGTTTTTAAAAAAAATACCACAAACTCTTGGTGACGAAATTCTTCATGCGAATGGCTTGGTATAGTTTTTATCTATAATTAATAGTGACGACATTAAAAAATACTAAAAATCAATGTTTTAAATTGTTAATAAATATTAAACAAAATGTTTTTCTTAGTTTTGAAAAAGCCATTTGAATGCATATCGGCCATAGCTTTAAAATGACATATCGTACATATTTATCCGATAAAAAATAAAGGAAAAATTTCAATTTTAATTTAACATTGGTGTTTTGGAGTGGTTGGCTGACAGCTAGAGCCGACCCTTAACACATTGTCATACCTAGGGGTTTTGGTAGTATTTAACAAAATGTCTGTTACCTTATTTAAAAGTATAACATATTATATATCATTTAAAAGGCAAAAGAATGAGCTTTAAGAATATGTATATACTTCAAATTAGGGATGGGTCGATTCTCAAATTTATCGATTCCGATTCCAAGAAATCGATTCCCAATTCTCGATTCCGATTCCATCGATTCCAATTACCATAATTGTAAAGGGAAGTAAACATTGTTATTTAATTTTAACTGCATGGTTTTTTGACTTTAATGTTACTTGTTAATATTGTTATTGAACTATGAGGAACTTACATAAAACTGCCGATTTGGATTCATTAAAAACCGTATACATTTTTTGTTTTCTTTATACTGCACCAAAAAAGCTGTTTTCTATACCTGTGCACATAAACGTTGAAAACTCAGACATGCAAGCCCTTATTTTCCGTGCACAATACTGTAAAATCAGCTGTGTAGGGACCAGTAAATTTATCGTTCTCCAGCTGATTTTACAAATGAGAATAAACTTATCAGTTTTTTAAGTAAACAGCTCATTTTACCGTTCTCCAGTTTATTTTACAAATAAGAATAAACATCTGTTTTATGTAAACAGCTTAATGATTTTGTCAATGAAAATATATGGAAAAATCAAAACGTTTAATTGTTTTTTTTTTAATAATAAAAAGATGTTTTGATTAAAAATGTTGTTTTTTGGTGTTGTATAGTGATAAATATCGTACGTAACTTGTCCAGTAAGTTTTTCCGTGCTTGTACATGAAAATCCCGCACAAGGCTGGGCCTCACCCGAGAACTATCATGCTCGCACGGAAAACCCCTATTTACCGGCTTGTAACGTAATATACTATTAAAGAGTAGGGGTTTAACTTTTTAATGATAACTTAAGAACAGAAAACCATATAAAATAAATATCAGTAGGGAAAAATGTAAAACATTCTTAATTTGATGAATGTAGACATTTTCCCCAGTAAAATGTTTAGGCAATTGCTTTTTTTGATAAGTAAATGCTTCTTGTTTTTTTTTTTTTTTTGTACATGCGTATGCTGTTATTTGTACACAAGAAGTCAAGTCAGGTAGGCTCAAGGTCAACCACTTATGGATTCGTTTATTGTCGTGTCTATTTATAGAATTAGGGTGTCTACTACTGTGACGAAAACCAACAAATTTTATTGATCGGTAACGAAAGTTTAAAGTAATAATTCTATTTGCTTTAGGTCGGGTAAAACCTTTTGCACAATTTTGGGACTTCCGTTACCCGTGATTTATGATTTTTGTAGAAGTCCCGACGGAATGCCTTTGTTTTACTTGTTATTCATTCCCGAAAATAGCTACATTTTCCACTTTTTCCGAATTTTACTACTAAATTACATTTTCACGAACCTTAGCCGTTGTAATTTAAATTGAGGTTTACGCCGGCGTTTTCTAAAATTAGCGCTAATAATATCCGGCATCATTTTTTTTTTGACGACATTCGTCATTTTATTTTAAATAATAGTACCAGGAGACCGAGCTAAAGCTCGATTATAAGCAGGCCTATGATTTCAATAATAAATATTGCATTATTGAGTTTTGAGGTTAGGCCTATAACATTAAATAACTAAATAAAGGGTATATTCAACATTAGGCTTACCTGTAATAAAAATACAGTTTAAAGGATTAACCATAATCTCAACGCTATGCCTTAGAAATAAGTCAGGCCTAAATTAAAGTTTAATATTTCAATATCGATTTAGGCCTAGGGCCTAGTTCGCTCACGTCAATAACTATTATTGCAAATTTCCGTGAACATCGTTTAGGTTAGGCCTATAACATTAAACAACTAAATAAAGGATATGTTTATTTAGCAGAAGTATTCGTTGCCATGGTAACTATAAATAGATTGAACATTAGGCTTACCTCTAATAAAATATACAGTTTAAAAGAAAGCAGATGATTATTGTAATGGCATTGAAAATATTTGCATCAGCTGTGCTTTGTATTGTTTAAAATGGGCAAATTTCACTTTTTAATTTAATAAAAAGACGTAGAAAACGAATTTTCCCAGACTGGTGACCATTTCCAATCGATTTCTCGTGGCCAAAAGCCCCATATAAAATCAAAAAATGAAAAATCCTTAGACGGAGATTCCAGATCCATTTAGCAGACAAACAATTATCTCTCGCTTTAGAAGATAATATTTCACCAATAGTAGTTCATGTTCATAAAATTGTCACAAATTGTATTCGAGCATCGATTTTTTGCGGGCATTCACTGCGGTACTTAAATTATGTTTTAACACTATTTTATTTAACGCAAAGTTTTTATTAAATTGGAGTAGGTTAATTGTATATGGGTAACAATTTCTTATATGGACATTCCATTCTTCTCGGGAGTAGGTTTATTCGCGGACATACGCTGTTGTATAATTGCGATCGAATGCCGGTGTTTTATAAAATTAGCGCTAATAACATTCGGACGTCGCATTCTTTTGCGCACATTCGTCCTTTTATTTTAAATAATATTTCTCCAATGGCATAAAATTGGCACAAATTGTATTCGGTCATCGATTTTTTTTGCGGACATTTACTGTGGTACTTAAATTATGTTTTATCGACCCATCCCTACTTCAAAGGTTTATTAAAAAAACAAAATGGTAATAAATGATGAAAAATTGTAAAAAGCAAAAATAGCTAGACAGCTATTTAGTTTGCCACTCATCTTATGTTTCTATAAACTAACAAAGTTTGAAAAATTAATCCTATATAAAGTATAACTATAAAATAAATGTAAAAAATAAACAATAAAATAACAAAAAACACCAGTCAAAATTCACATAACCTCACAATTTCTTCAGTTGTCTTTTCTCCGTTTAGTGTGTGGAACAATATTATTATTTACATTTTATAATTACAAATTCTAAAAAAACACTTAGGAAATAAACTTTGCATCACAAATCACCACTGATTATAAACAACACAATCAGAACTAATAACAACACACATCGAGTTACATCGCTAAGCAGACAAACGTCGATTGCAGACTGCATACAGCTGATCGGACACACTTGTAGTACAACCATCTGATATTTATATGATAATTTTGTTGGCCAGTTTTATAAAAATTCCAAAGGTCAAAGACATACGAACTAATAACCATGACGAGAATGCCTGAAACCGAATATATGCCGACTGAGCTGAGCTGTAGAGGCCCAAGGTATACTCGAGCATCGGTAGCTGGCACTGCGAACCCGACCCGACCTATACTCGGACTCAGGGTTCAAAGTGTTATATACTATTTTACAATTTAAAAAAAAAACCCCTGGTACAATAAAAACATTACAAAATTTGATCGCTCCCCGGCGCGGCGGGTTTTTTTAGAAAATTCCCCCCCCCCCCCCCCCCGCCCCCAGCCTGCTCTGAAGCCCGCGCGCACTGTAGGGCCTACTGTACTGCCTTTACTAATGGCAAACCAGTGTTCATACCACACATAGATAACGGTTATAACGGTAAGTTATAACATTATATTAATTTATAACAGAAGTTGGAATGGTGAAAAGCAAAATAAATGACATTTAATAATGTTGAACGACCATAAAGAGATATGATATACCAATAAATTTACAACATAGATGATATTAGCAGCCAACAAGTTATAATGATTGTACATAAAATTTTAATTAAGAGTTTGTTAAAATCTTATCATATATTTTATTTTCAAACTACTGGAGAAATACACTTTGCAATATTTAATGGTGAGCACAGAAAGTAGGCTATCATCGCCCTGCTTAAACTATTCCAAGTTCTGTGAAAATATATTTTGACAAGCAAAACAAATGAAATTCTAATAATATAAGGACAAAGTAAACAGTTTACTTAAATACAGTAGAACTCCTCTAATCCGTCACCTTTGGGACTGAGGGTATGGTCGGAACGCAAACAAGGTCAGATTAGCAGAAAAAGTACGGATTTACAGTAAAATAAACAATCTGAACTCAACGTGTTTACTCCTAACATGTTGGAAAAACACATTGTAAAACAAATACACTGTAACGAACACAAACGTAAAGGATACTGTACAGTACAGCACAAAAATAACGATCCAAGAGATGACGGAGCACTAAAGCTGACAAGCTACAACAGCCAAGTAAACAACAATGGCGCGATGGGTGGCAAGTCACGAAGTTCGACTTGAGCACGGTCGGATCAACCGAATCGGTAGACCAGTCGAGGGCGGACGAGAGGGTTTCTACTGTAAAATTAAAGCTAAGTAATGAAACAAACTTACTTTTTCTGTAAGAGCTCCTTGATAGCATTTTAGCTGCTACTGTTTCTTCTTCCTCTATGTTTCGTGTTTTATTTTTCTGTAACATAAAAAACTTTCATAAGTAAACAGTAATGTACATTTTGTACATGTATTTAAATGTTTAATCTGATTATTTACTCATTAAAACTTTACACATTAACTAATGTTTATAATTCGAGCTCCATTAGCTCAAATTACCGGATCAATGCTGTACATTACAAGAAAATTATAGTTTTTGCTTTTTAATAAACGTCATGAATAATCTTGTCAATAATAGTAATACTGTATAGTTATTTTTCCTTTCACTCAAACTAAACAAAAATATGATTTCCTGTTGATACATCTTTTATCATGTCATTTGGACGTAGCGTCAAAATTCTTCGGTCCCTTTGTTGACGACGCTATAACCAAGTTTAACTGTAGACACTGATAGCCATTCTACCAGTAAATTTTAGTTTTTCCCGTTATTTATGACATAATTATTTAAAACGATATATCGTAGGATTTGCCTCAAAATAATTAATTATTTTGTAAAATTTATAGTTTTCTAGGTATTAAACATTGAAAATTTTCAACTGCCGCCATTATGAAACGGATTGTCGCAGGAAAACAAATTTATAAGTAAAATGTACCCTATTTAGATCAATATTCATACCCAGTTTCATGATTATACCTAAAACCGTTTCTGAGATATTAAGGTGTTTGTAAAAAATCACATACAGACGGACAGATAGAAAACACGTCGAGATAGGACACATGTTATTGTTTTTAGCTGACAAATAACACCGTCGAAGCTGGACACCCTGTATACAGTATGTTTCAGGATGGTATGAAATACATTAACTTAATAAAATAAGTTTAGCTTAAAGCCATGTATTACTTGTTTTTATTACAGTTAAAAAAACTGAGGTTATTATTTAAAAATCCTAAAGTTAAAATCAAAGTCAATGCTGTTATGAACAGCTGTTGTAATAATAATTGGACAACTTAAAAATAATTCAATATTAAAACACAATTCAAAAATGTATTTAATAAAATCTAAAATAAAGCTGAGAAACGAATTAGGAATATTTTAAAAAAATATATCAAAAAGTTTTATTGGATTTTATGCAATAGACAGAAAAAAAAGACTTTTCATTTTTTTGTACTCTGATAAGTTCATTTCAAAAATTGATAAGTAGGAAAGAATCTACCTGTAAATAAAAATAATGGAACCATTTACAATGTACAGTAGAACCCCTCTTAACCGGCCTCGGATCAATCGGTCCTCGGATTAACCGGCCTATTTCAAGGAACAACAAAATCAAATATATTAACTGGCCGAAGTCTCAAACATCGATTATTTTACGGACATTTCGGGATGACGCAATGTTATTTGTGCTACTGTATGTGTTAATGTTGTAGCAGGGAAAAGGGGGAAGGAGGAGCGTAACAAAGGAAGCCGCCTTGTCGATTGATTCTTGCCGCGAAAGCAAGAGGGGGGATCAAATCTTGCTTCCCACGGCAACTGTATTATTTTTTCTTGGAATCAATTAACCAAGCGGCATCCTTTGTTTCTCTTTCTTCGTCTGTTTATTTGTCGGAACCTTTACTGAATTTCGTGAGAGCAAAAGTGCTTGAAAACGGGAGGGGAGAAAAGGAGGCGAGGGAAGGGGAGTGGAATGGGGGAGGAGGAAGTGTACTGTACATTTTTCATGTTTACATGTAATTTGTTAGTGTTTGTTTGTGTGTGTATGTACAGTACATACAATAAAATCAGTTGCAATAACGTCTTATTTCCTTTATTATTTATGAAATATGTATTGTAGGTTATTTTTGAACTAAAATCTTTTTTTTACGGGAACCTCGGATCAACCGGCCAAACTCGTAACCGGCCAGGGTCTCGGTCCCGACCTGACCGGTTAAGAGGGGTTCTACTGTAATATAATTCGACCACGCAGTTGAACCGCTGACGTGAGTCGAGCAAATTTCCAATATTAAGTTTATAGGCCTATGTTTTAGGGTTTCAACAAACAATTTGGGGAATAGGTCTATTCACGACGGTGCTGAATAGCTGCAAAATGGTTCGCACGCCATTCCGAATATTGGGTGTATCTTCAACATACAAAACATTGCGTGCTTCGCACTCCAACCCAACGGTAGAGTCCACCACATGGCTTTGAACCGGGTACGTCTATGACATTTTACGTTTTGATCGATTTTGGGGGAACTAAGCGAGCTATAAGGTCGCGTAAAAAAGCAAAATGTGCAGAATAACATCTTACATATATATTTGAAGAAAAAACTCAAAAACAAATTCATTCTCGTAGGAAAAATCTTAAAAAATAGTTACTTCCGGTCAAAAAACGTGCTTCCGATTGTTGGATTTTTTGGCTAACGAACTCGTCCGAGCGACGTAGACAACCAACATGTGTACCAAATTTGAACCAATCAGACTTAAAATGCGGCCGCTAGAGTGCGAACACATATATACATATATATATGATTTGTTATGACACCCCCAAAAGGTGTTCTGGGGACTATGATCGGTGCTCATTTACTACTCCCGACCTTGGGGTCTTACCATAAGGGCCACTGCAATAGCTCATTTTTCCTATGGAATTCGCTAATAAAAAATACTAATACACATAATTCTGTAAGGGTTTACAGAAACCTTTGTATTTTCAGACTCCTATAAGAGTGACGTCTGATTGGAAGGCAGTTTTAGAAAGATAAAATCTTGACGAATCCAATGGTATCTTTACATTATTGGTCAAAATATTTCTACAATTGAATTTCAAAAATTTCGAGCGCCATTGAGCTTTAGAGATGTGGGAAAGTTGAGTGTAATTGCTTTGTGATTCACGCGCGGCAACAGATTTACAATATGTAAATATACGTTTTAGATGAAAGAAAACCTTTTTCAGTGAATATCCTCCTTTCAATAAAATTCTAAGACTTTTGAGGTGGGTATCAATTAAATTTAAATAATTTTTATAGCGTTTATTTAAGAAAAACCATTTTGGAAATCATAAAAAATCGAATAACTCGAAAAATATTAGTGTTATTGAAAAACTACAAACACATATTTATTCTCTATAAAATTATGTATATTTTGATACCCATATCGGGGCAAAAAGTTTCCTTTCGAAAATTGTTGTTGTTGTAATATGTTCTTTTCTAAAATTGTTTTCTCAAAAACTATATTAGATATTGAAAATTTGAAAGTGTCCCATTAAAATATAGACTTTTATCTACAATAAAACAATTAGTTCATAAATTTCCTTTTTATAGGCACCGAGTTATACAGCTTTGAAAAAATGCTTACATTGAGTAACAGTTTTACTTAAAACCCCAAAACTCCCAGTGTAATTAATATTTTTGAAAAATTTTGGTACGTGTTGGGTCCCCTTGACGTTTTCTAAATTGCGAAAAACACCTGTTTTCTCTAGCCTAGATCTCGGAATCTATAAGAGATATCTTTTTGGAGAAAAAAGTAAATGAAAATATGGACTTTTGTCTTTCTTGTGTGAAAAAATCATGACATTTTGTTTTATAGTTTTTCTGGTATAGCGGTTTTAAAAAAGGCTTGCAACCCGAAAACATGGAAATGCTTAAAACACGATTTTCTAAACGGTTAAAGATGAGAGAGAACCTTTTTCAGTGAATATCCTCCTTTCAATTCTAAGACTTTTTAGGTAGAAATCAATTAAGTTAAATAATTTTTATAGTGTTTATTTAAGAAAAACCATTTTGGAAATCATAAAAAGCTGAATAACTCGAAAAATATCAGTGTTGTTATTGAAAAACTACAAACACATCTCTATTCTCTATAAAATTATGTATATTTTGATACCCATATCGGGGCAAAAAGTTTCCTTTCGAAAATTGTTGTTGTTGTAATATGTTCTTTTCTAAAATTGTTTTCTCAAAAACTATATGAGATATTGAAAGTTTGAAAGTGTCCCATTAAAATATATGTAAATATACGTTTTAGAACAAATGTGTAAATACAAAAATTAAAGTTTAAATCATTTCCTTTCCAACGGTTTTTAATTTTATGCGATTGGATGATGTTTAGCGGGGGAAATATTCAATACAAGTAGAGCTATCAAAGTTTCACCTATTTCAAGTGCCATGCCCCCACGAGTGCATTTTTTTTAACAGTCTGACAGTACAAGGGTTCCGATTTTATTTGTCTAATACAAAGTAAAGATATTCACTGAAGAAATTTGTCCCAGAACTCTATTGCAAACAGAAACAAATCCCTTACAACCCAAACCCCACACTGCTAGGACTCACTCTAGGTCCTAAACTTTTGTGGAAGAACCACATTCAAAGAATATCAGCATACTGCACAAGGAGATTAAATCTGCTAAAGGCTGTAGCTAGTAGAACGTGGGGAGCCGACACCCTAATGCTGAGGCAACTTTATGTATCTTTTGTCCGATCAAAAATGATGTATGGGGTGGAAATATGGTGCTCTGCAGCAAAAGTACATATAAATAAATTAAATACAATTCAAAACTCAGCCCTAAGGATCTGCCTGGGATGTCCAAAAACAACCCCTGTGAGAGCAATGGAAATAGAACTCAACATCGAACCCTTAGAGATCAACTTTCAAAAGATAATCTGGCACAAGTTTTTACAGAAGTCTGCAGACACATCAAATGTCTTCCATAAACGGGATCTCCGATGCACCAATCATAAATTATCTTTTAAGTATCGAACAAAATTATTGGCAGCAGCCATGTCAGACATGAAACCAATGTCTTATCCTACTGTCAACTGCATCCCTCCATGGAGCTACCAATCACCAAGAGTCAGCTTAAACCTACCTGGACTAACATCAAAGCAGGATCAAGTATTAGCACAGAGAGCGGCAGCTCTTGAAGTTTTACAGTCGAGTTATGAAGAATGCTATAAAATCTATACAGATGGATCACTAGATCCTAATGAATCAAAATCTGGAGCTAGCTACTTCCTGGATTGTAAACAAGAATCCTTCCTCATTCCAGCAAATTCATGTTCCAGCACCGACACAGAGCTCCTAGCCATTAATGCAACAGTGGTTCATTGCACAGAGATAGAAAACAAAAAGATTTGTATTCTTAGTGACTCTAAAAGCGCACTACAGCTCATAAAAAGATATAAACCCTCAAACTATTATTGTAGAACAAAAGAAATTTACCATCTACTGAACTTGTGCTCGGATAAGGAGATCTACTTCCAGTGGATACCTGGACATTGTGAGCTGCAAGGGAATGAGGAGGCTGACAGAGCTGCAAGGTTGGCCTCCAACTTACATCCAATACCACCTAGAGAACAATCTCTAAGTAGCTGCATAGCCAAAACTAACAAAATTCTGAGAGATAGATGGATAGAAAAGTGGAATGCTGAACAAACCGGAGGTCACCTTCGTTCTCTTCTTGAGACTCCAAACGACATTAACATCTATAAAAATATGCACAGATCTGTATCAACTTTTGCCTCAAGAGCCAGGATAGGACATATTGTCACACAGTCATATCTCTTCCGTTTCAAACTTGCTGAGTCACCCTTGTGTCTGGAATGCAAAAAAGAGGAAGAAACTTTGGAACACATCCTCCTTCAATGCTCCATCAAATCCGAGGCTAGAGACGAGTTAAAGAGAAGACTTCAACCAGATATCACCCTCAGATGAATTTTGACTGACTCCACCTTCTGGAAATTGGCCTGTTTAGTGTACGAGAGACACCGTGCGGTTGGCATTACTTGATGCTAGATGCATGTACCAAGAAGTAAAGAAGTAAAGTAAAGATTAAAACCTCTACACACACACCTGGCTATCAGTTTGCTGCACTTCACAAGGAGACACCACTCTAGGTATGAGATCTGGAACACGTATTCTCTGCAAACATGTTAATAACAAAACATTACTCTTACCGCTACAGTGAATTAACATTATTTACAAATTATCCATAAGTACAGTGTTAAACTTCAACATGTAACATATGCAATCTTCATGGACGCATTATAGACAAATTGGTACTTGTCGGTTATAGGCACCACCTAATTACAGCTCGGGCAGAGGCGGTACATCAGGTTAGGTTATGATAAATAAGTCAATCATACTTCCGTTATCTCGGTTACCCCTTTGTTTTGTAAAATCGCCGAGGTCAACGAAAGTTTGTTTAAAAAACAAAAAAGTAATGCTGGTCGAGTTTTTTACCACTTCAGTGGGTTTTGGTGGTTTGTGCTGCGAGACTGGAAGGCTGTAATACATGTGAGTTTCAGGGTTTTAAATATCAAAATAGTAGTATAACGTAAAAAGGGTCATAAGGTAAATTTTGGACATTAGCCTAATTTAAAAGATTTAGTTATTTCATAATATTAATGAACATAGAAATTCAAAGGGAAATGCAGACATTAATTGATAATTCAGAATAAATCTTACATAATATTAACTTCATGTTTAATTTCAGTTTTGTTTAAATATTTAAATTATGTTTCATGATGTGTCAAAATATGAAAAACATTTAAAAGGTATTGGAGGGTTTGAAGCTATGGTCCACTAAGTTCTTAGACAGTGATGAATAAATATCGAAAGACTATTTCAGACATTGAAAGAAATAAACTTGATAGATTATGTTGGAAGCCTTTGTGATTCATCTATGATAGAGACAGAAATTTTGTCCGAGATGTTGGTAACATACATGGTAGTCGTAGGGAGACATATTTAAGATCCCCTGGAAAAACAGCTTCTCATTGGTAGCCTGGAGAACAGCTTCCCATTGGTCTCCTGGTTTGTATGACGTCACATGGTGTGATCGGAACAAAGAACGAAGAAGAAGGACTTCTTCCCACTTGCAACAGTATTCCAGTACAGAACAGACATGTTTTGCGTTTAGTCCAGCGTAATGTTTTAACAAGTGCTTATTTGCGGTAGTTAAAGTACAACTACCGTTTAAATATGTTTAAAGAGGAGTAAAGACAGTGCCGTATATCGTACGATAACGAGAATGTGAAAATTGTTCGTAAATTGTCTCAAAAAATATCAACTTTGAAAGTATGCGTAATCGCGTGGCGTGGCTTCAAAATCTTTACATAAAGATTTCATAACAAGTGCTATAGTGAATCAAAATCTACGTGGTTAAAGTGCGACGAACTAAAGAATAATGGGGTTTTCTATTTAAATTAAATTCACATGTGTTGTAAGTTTTTTCTCTTTTGTAAATTCATATTTTCTTTAAAGTGCACTATAAAACAAAAAATCGTAAGTAGTAAATTAATTTAACCAAGTCTGCATTTGAATATTTTATCAATATAAGTTGTTGTATGTTTAAGATGAAATTATTAATAATGAATTTGTGTGTATGAGTGTCTGATTGCAATAGTTGAGATGATAAATTGCCAATTTGATTTAATTACTAATGTGTGTGTTTTGCAACCTAAAATGATACAGTAAAGTATTAATGCCAACCACTATGACTTTTTAATTTGAGTTTTTATCCTTTCCAGAAGTACTTTATGGTAACGAACCTTGTTTAAATTATAAATTCAGTTTTAGTTTTTCTTTGTGTGAGATACAAAATGGCGACAGTCTTTGGTGAACGGGAGACGATTTGGAGGGAACGCGCGCATGTGCCAAACATGGTGGTTGATCCTTCAGACGAATCCATTTGTAACCAAGGAACTGTAGTCACAGATAAAAGGAGTATATGTGTAACAGAGATTTAGTGATCACCTGTGTTAATCACAGATGTGATCAAAACATAACCTAACTTCAATTTTGGGGTTATGTTTGTTTGTTTTCATTGGGATTAAGGTGTTGTAACATTTTGAAATGATAATTTGATTAATTAAATAAGTAAATGGATTGAAGATAGGAAATAATAAATAATTGTTACACAGTAAAGGTATTTTTTTTTATTTTAAAAATAACTTAGAAATATTTTTGTCAAAATTAAATTTTTATTTTTCATTTTTTTTTTGTTTTCTATTAATAAATTGTTTGTAAACGGCTTGCAAGGTGGCAGCACGTTACAAGGCGCTGTTTAGTTCAATTTTGACATTTACAATCCATGTGAGAGAAAAACATGATAAGGAAACAAAGAATGAAGGGTCTAGTAAGATGAGAGATGCAAAATCTAAGAGGCAGTATTAAGAAAATTGTATTATATAAATAATTACGTAAATAAAGATGCAAAGAAAACAAATTAAAAAAATTAAATTAAATATATAAAAAAGCAGACTTTAATAAGTAATATCAAAAGCACACTTAATCTTAAATTTCTATAAAAAATATCATATACAAATAATTTTGTTATATACTTGTGTGAGGTTGGAAACATTGGTAAAAAGAACAGTGCGTAGTCTATTAAAATAAAGTATGAAAATAAATTAAAGTCACACAATGAACAGTTAACAGGTGTTTAAAACTATAAACAAAAAGAACTATACAACAAAATCACATACTTTTGCAGTAAGTGAATGGAGAGGGTAAAGTTGATACAGTTAGCGGTGCTGGTAAGCGGTGAAAGGAAAAAGTTAAGGAGGCTTTGTAAATCTTCGTTGGAGCACTTACTTGGTAGAGATGGCGTCGAGTCTGTTGTATGAAATGTGGAGGTCCACAATTTATTTCAAAAAGATGAGTTTTTTGTGAGTAGGAGTTGAATTTCATGGCCTAAGGGCAACTATGTGATTTGTACAAGGTGTGTACGCTTCGTCGTCGAATTCGTACCGAGTAATTTAACAGGATTGATGTGATATGTATTTGTGAACATGTGCTTAACCCTCCCAGTGGCAGACTGCCCAAAGTGACGTTCTCTCAGGCGCAAGATGCAGCCATTTCGACAATTAGCGAGAATTTACATACATTTGTATTTTCGATTAATTAATTCACTTAAAATCATCCAATCGTAATAACACCGGCACCATTGGAAATGAAATGGATTAAACTTTAATTTTTGTATTTCAAACTTTTTCGTAAAACGTATATTTACATACGTAATCATCGTTTTAAA
>JAGFPH010003384.1:49084-61779 GCA_018207615.1 Philaenus spumarius | reverse complement strand
ATAGTTTTTCATATGATAATACAGTAGATGCCTTTCACATCTTTGACCACGTTTTTATTTATTTCACCAGTTTACCGTACGTTTCTCTCTCGATTTTTGATAGAGTCCATGTTATCCGAGTTTTCGCTTATCCGAGCTACCCTCGGTCCACATTACCTTGGATAGCCGCTGCTCTACTGTACTTATATATCTGGTTGAAATGTTTAGCATACTTTCCAATATACTAATAGCTTGAAATTTGGTGTATCATCGAGTAGACAAGGTAAAAAGTCTAAAATGCAGATTTTCAAATTGGGGAACTCCAACATGAAGGGAGGGGTTATATTCATAACTTTTTAAACACTAGAACTATTGAATTGGAAACTTTTTCATTTTTTCCTTGACCCTGAGAGCTAGAGAATTTTCGTGTCAACAATAAAAATGTTTGTACATATAATACAAAATTGAATAATGAATTGCAGATTACACCTATCAGCTGATGTTCTGAAGATGTAATTTATTGTTTCAGGGCCAAGCAACAGATATTCAGATTCAAGCGGAAGAAATACTCAAATTGAAAAAACAAATCAACGGTTTGTATGTGAAGCACACTAGACTTCCTTTGGAAAGAATTGGTAAGAGGGAAAATTTTAAAGTTCTGTTTTTATTAATAATATTAATTGTTACAGTTTGCTTACATTAGGGTATCGATTTTAGTCAGCGACCAAGGAATACTATAGACTGGCAAAGCCCATGCACAACGCTTTACGGGAGTTGAAGCCGACCATGCCCACTCATAGGTGAAAACACCGGATTCTCCGTCTGCGACCGGTACACATTTTAATTCGTTACGTTTCACTAACACCGTTTGAACACACACTTAGTTAATGGCAGGCTCATGCGTTAAAGTAACCGTGCAAAGTGAAATCCGCATGTAGCGGCAAATCTACTGTATTGTACTTATATTAGTCACATACGGTTTCGTCTAAAAGGGTTCCGGTAAATAAAAAGCAAAGTTATTAATCATTATTAAATACAGGTTACCTGTAGTCCTCGTTATACACAGTAGATGCGTTCCGGCAAAGTGCCGCGTATAACGGGAACTATTTGTGACTGACGTGATAGCCAAAAATAGAATGTCATACAGCTTAGTACTGATATTGATCAAGTAGGCTTACATTAAAAATAATTTTAGTAATTAAAACAAACAGTTTTGTTTTCAAATTAATTTTAGTGGCTAAATTCTGTACAAACAATACAGTAAATGAAAAATGTGTACATACAGTACAGGTGCTTTCCATTTCACGCATATAATTAAATTGAGTAAATTAAGTTAAAAAAGATAAATACAGTAGAATAGTTTTAACCAAATTAAAATTACGGGAAAATATTTTGAAAGAAATTAAGGTTTTTACTACATTTTACATTATCACTCGAGACCAATATTTTCGCTACTGACAGCAAATATAGCTTGATGTGACTGACTAAGTGGTAAAAATAGATAAACCCAGACAATGACAGAGCAAGTATGAGAACCGTTATAAGAGCACTACAGCGCTCCAATAACTTATAAAATTATCAACTGTAGCCTACACTCCCAACAACTCAGCTCAAATACAATACCTTTCAAGGACTTTTATACCACTTAAAGCGGGACCGCGTATAACGAGGATTGCCTGTACTGTACAATATACTAATTTCAATACTTAGCCAATCATCAATACAATTTTGTTAATGCCTTTTCACTAAATGTCACGTTGTTCAATAAAACTCATACTCGCTGAGTTATGGCAATGTGCAGTGTAAACCAGTTAAAACCAGTAGTGTAAAAATATATACGGTGCACAAGCGAGCGAGTTCCGTTAAACAAAAAATACTTATGGACTTTTTTAAGTAATCATTTTGTATCTGGAACATGTACTGCAGCCTATGTATTCTTTTTATCATTTGGTATTTTATTTTTATTTGGATTGTTTTTTTTTTTGTTTATAGGCGAATATCACCGCCTGTTTTTCATTTGATAATACAGTAGATGCCTTTTTCACATCTTTGACCACGTTTTCATTGATTTCACCAGTTTACCATACGTTTCCCTCTTGATTTTTGACAGGGTCCGTGTTACCCGAGTTTTTGCTTACCAAGGTACCCTCGGTCCACATTACCTCTTATAACCGCGGCTCTGCTGTACAAAGAGGGATGTTAAAACAATCTGTAAGAATATAAAAACAATTTCCACAGACATTTAAATAAATACAATCAAACAGCAAGCAGTTTAAAAAATAGAGAAAAATATACAATAATTAACATAAATACACAAAATGTAAAAAATTAAAATCTGTAAAAATAAGTTCATAAGATAGTATTTTAATAAGATAAAACACATTGCAAAAGAAAATATCAAATTTATCACCCAGCGAGTTAAAGGATCCAGACAATAGAAATTGTCAACTGTTTTTAAAATCCTGTAATTTGGTAGAATTTTGAATGCTTTTAGGAAGCTTATTTATACTTTACTGTATAAATTTAACCTGTGCTGTCTGGTACAATACTCACAAGGTGCTGTAGTTGTGTGTATATCCATATTTTTAACATGATCACACCTGGCTTTAACATGATCACTTGACATTTTGTATAACTAATTATTACATTTGATTTATTCAGAATCAAGTATGGAGAGGGACAAGTTCATGTGTCCAGCTGACGCTAAAGACTTTGGTATTATTGACAAGATCCTAGACCATCCTCCTACACATGAAGAGAAACCTGAAGGAAAAGCATTCACGGCAGCTGTTGCCTCTTAGTTCAAACTTGTGAATCTCTTTCATTCTTTAAAACATTAATATAATTTCTTGTGATGTTTTATGTATATTTTAGATATATAAATATATGTATATATTAATAATACATTAAAATGTTTAGTTTATAAAAGTGTTCTTTTATTACAAGGCCTAAACTATTAAACCAACTCTGTATATTTTTGTTCTGGAAAACAGCTCTTAACAATTTTAATTAAATGAATTTTTATAATATCGTTTTGGGTAGGAGAAATTCCTTGGAGCAGGTCTTATCTAAAACCCTATGTTGTTTTATGGTTAAAAGAATGTAGTATGTAACATCAGATGTTTAAATTGTAATACATTGATTTTTGTTAGTGTCTGCTTTTACCTAACCTAAACAAAACTGTTGGTTATGAATAATAATAAAATATCAGATTATAAATTTGCCAAGTTGGTTGCTATGGTAATAAATTTAACTGTTTTCAAGAAACATGTTTTGTTCAGTATAGGCCTAACCTAAAATTGAGTTAAGTTTTTTAACCAAATCAGTTATTTTATTTATAGTATGTAGCAACGGATGTTTGAATTATAATACAGTAAGCCATTTCGTTGACATTTTGTTTCTGTTTGTTTTTATTTTGTTAACCTAATCTAAAAAATCTATTGGTAGTGAAGAATAACTAACTGATTCTAAATTTGCTAAGTTGGATGCTATGGTAGTACATTTTTTCAACAAATATGTGTTGTTAAGTTGTTTTATCTGTTTTAGGGCTCGTATTTTCACAATTTTTAAGCTTTAAAATAAAAATTTTACAAAATCCTTTCTTAGTGCATTCTTCATGATAGTAAAGGGGAGAAATGTATTCAAATTAAGTGTTAGACATAGAATTGTTTAAACTTTGTTTATTTAACCATTCCAAACCTCTGTTGGTCCCGATCTTACTATTACTGAACTTTATATTACGACATTGGCGGATCCAGGGGGTGTAAGGGCTGCAGCCCTCCCCTTTTTGTTATATTCTTTTTTTAATCCAATATTACACAAAGAAAAGAAAGTAAATTTTAGGGAAAAGAACGAAAAGTTTAAATGTGCCTACTCGTACGCAGAGCATCAGTTTAGTGCATTTCGCATGAAGGAAGTCGGTCTAGTGTACAAAAATAGATAGGCTTACGCATGGCATTGGTCTGCGGCTGCGCTGTGCCGTGTCACCTCCTCTCCCTGGTATTGGCTGTTACCTGTCAGTCAGTTTCTGACCTGCTGAGAGACAGTTAAAGATTCAGTGATTCTTGAATCCTAACTTGTGGTTTACAACCAGAACAGGCGCACTGATTGTAAAATAAAAATGGTAAGTATAAATTGCTAGTGAATTGTAATTTCAACAGCTTTTCAAGAGAGTATGATAAGAACTAAAACTGAATAAAACCAGTGAGAGGTAGATGGTGGGGCTGTTCCATTGGTAATTTGTTTCCAATCCAAACTAACGAGAAATTTTACTTTGAATATTTACACATTTTATGGCCTTGGGTACACAGAGAATCAGCTAAACATTGTTTATCCCTATTGTTGCCAGTGCAAGTGCCAAGCCATTTCGGTATGTTTTGCAAGCATTTTATCAAAAATTCGCCAAATATAGTAATTATACCCCAATCCAGAAGTGTTCCATAGTTTTTTTGTAGAAAGAGGTTAAAAGAATTCTTATATGCCAGTAAAAATTGATTGATGTAAAATTTTCTAAGTTAGCTCAAGAAACGTAAATGTTCAGTAATGGAAACAAAAAGTCCAACTTCAGGCCTATGTAAGCTAAATGTAAGCGTGTTTGAATAAAATACAAAGGTTTTCACTTCATGTTCATAATAATAATATTATATTAATGTCCTCTAAGTTAATATTCTCTTAAGGCTCTTGAAATAGTCTAACAAAACATTTTCAAGCATTGTATTTCCTGACCCCCCCTCCCCTGCACTAGGGGTCCCCACACGCTTGATAGCTGACTGCCCCTCTCCTGGAAACCGGCTGGAATCACCCATTCATTAAAGCAAAGGCAAGAACTAGCTAATGAGTCTACTTGTGGGAGTTCAGTCCAGACAAACTATTGTTAGTTCCTTCCTACTAATGCTCCTCCCTTATAACTCTGATCTCAGCAAAATGTTCATATAGCCAATATAGCGTACTCACTGTCAGTGTGGACCCATACCTAACTTACACTATTACTTAATTACTTACGTTATTATTATTACTATAAGTTGGTCTGTATTGTCTGCTTAACAAGACGACGAGCCATCGCCAGCTTCGCTTCAGTCACAGACATTACTGCGCTTGTCCCGCGTTCACTTCAGTTGTGCTACACTCATTGTTGTTCGTCTGCTTTGTTATCACTGTTCGAGTTGTGTACAGCAATTTTTGCAACGGCTACGAGTGTAAAAATGTTATTGTAACAATGGAAAGGAAAATGGAAGCAATGTATAGAATAGATGAAATGTTGAAGTAGTTGGTTGCTGAATTCGGAGTAGCGACTTCGACCATCTCTGATTGGAAGAAAACTAGAAACAACATTGAAAACTTTCAAAAGACAATTGTGATAATCGGTGTAAAGCCAAAAATGTTAAATTAGAAACGCTAGACGATGCATTATTTGTTTAGTTATGTGGTGAAAGAGAACATGGTTTGAAAATTACAGGCCATATTATTCAACAGAAAGCCTTGAGTTTAAAGAACCATTTGCCCGATGGAGGCCCAAATTTCACAGCCAGCCTTGGAAGATGAAAGATAGAAGTGGCATGGTGTGTACTAACTCACAAACACAGGAGGAAGCTCGTCTGGTGACAGTAATGTGGCTAAATGTTACAAAACAGTTTGGGGACTTTATTAAAAAAGAACAGACAGCAGGTCAGGTAAAAATGCAGAGATGAATGTGGTTTATTTTACCAGATGTTGTCAACTAAAACATTAGCAAAAAAATTAGAAGATCGTGAAACTTGTACAAAAAGCAAAAATCGCATTGGTTTGCTGTAATGCAACCGCAATGTACAAACTTCCACTTCTCTTTTCAAAAAACCCTTGAGCACTGAAAAACATAAAGTAAGGGTATTTGCCTGTTGTCTACTATTCCCACAAAAGTACTTGGTTGGTGAGTGAAATATTAAAAAAGGTTTTTTTGATAGTTTTGTACTAGCTACGTCAAAATATTTAAAAGGATACAGTCTCGCTGTAAATGAATGCCAAGAAGACATGTACTGGTCAAAGGAGGCATTTCAGTAAAGTTTTCACCACTTAATATGACTTCATTGCTCAAGGCAATGGACCAGTCAGATATTGAGAAAATCAAAAAAGGTTTACTAATGATAAATGCGAGAGAATGTAGTGCGGTGGAGATTCTCAAATCATTGAATGTAAAGCCTATCACTTCATGACTGCCGAATCCTGGATCCAGGATGCAAAAGTTACTCTGGTGAAGTTGTTGAAGACATTATGGCCTAATGTGTGTGATCTACCAGAGAATAAGATTGCAGATGAAGCGAAATAAGTGACAAGGAAGAAGAGCTCAGCGAAGTCAGACCTTTTCAAGAAAATTATGGTTGCTCAGGTGTCAAAATCAGTGAAATGGAATTACAGTGCACTTACACATGAATTATATCTTCCTGGTCTTCTAAAAGCACTGAAAACAATTAAGACATTAACAGTGGTGCTCAACCAATTATTATAAGTCATGCATAAGCAACATCCCACTTAGACCAACTGATGGTCTATTTCGAGTGTCAAGTAGAAAGTATGTAGTTTTATTATTTTTATTTGGGTTACACTTTATATTAAGTGATAGTAATTGGACCATGCAGCTGAACCGCTTGTGTGAGTTCTACGAATTTCCAAAATTAAGTTTATACGTTTTAGTGTTTCGAACAACTTGGGAAATTGGTATGCTCACGAAGGCGCTGAGTAGCTGCCGTGTACGAAATATATTAGTAGTAGAATTCATTTTATCCGAAACCTCCAGCTTCGACTTACACGCTCCTTCGTAAGCTTTGCGAGTTTGCACCTCGACTTTGCTGTCTCAGGTTATGGACTGCTTGGCTTCGCCCCCATTGTAAAATCCCCCACGTCGATTTGAATTTTGAACCGGGTAATTTTATGGTTTTTTAGTTTTGATCGATTTTGGGAGAACCAAGCGAGCCATAAGGACGTGAAATAAAACAAAATGTGCGGAATAATATCCTACATTTATTAGTTTGGATAAAACTCTAAAAAAAGTTTAATTCTCGTAGGAAAAATCTCAAAGAAATAGTTATTTCCGGTAAAAAAACGTGCTTCCGGTTGTTGGATTTTTCGCTTGTCCAAGCGACTAGACAACCAACATGTGTACCAAATTTGGACCAAATCGGACTTAAAATGCGGCCATTAGAGTGCGAATACATATACAGGGTGTCCTGCGACCATATGAACAAACTTTGTCACGTTATTCAGCATGTCAAAAGAAACAAAAAATGTAATATAACATGTGTCCTATCTCATTGCGTTTTCGGCCTGTCTGTCTGTATGTGTTTTTTACAAAATACTTAATATTTTTAGAAGTAGAAAAGATATTGAGCTCAAACTTTGTACATCTATTTGTTGCGTAACCTTTTATCACTGTACAAAAAATTAGAACAATATTTTAAATATTTTCAAAATGGCGGCCGTTTATAGTTTTTAAAGTCAAATATCTCAAAAACCGCTGACTTTACAAAAAAATTACAAGAGACAAAAAAGTTTACTTTTTTAATGACAAACTCAATGGTTTTTTTAATTTTTTCTGTGGCTCAAAGGACAACAGAGATATTGACAAAAAAAGGAAAAATGTATTTCTTGGTAGTTGTCAACAATACCCAGAATTACTCTAGAAACAAAATATTTTAAAGTTATTTTGAGCTAAAATAATAAGTTATTTGCATAATGCTCCGAGCACTTTCTGAGCTGATTCCACTAGCAAAAATAATGGAAAAAGTTAATTTATTCATAGGTCTGGAAATGCTTTGTCAGAGAGTTACAGCTAGCGAAAGATTTCACCCATGTTTCAGCTTACTCACAGAAACGAATCCCTATTGAAATATGTTGGGCGTTAATAATTAAGGTGTATACAGGACACCCTGTATATATATATTATTTCTAATGACACTCTTAAACATGTTCTGGGGACTATGATTGGTGCTCCCGACCTTAGGTCTTACTGCAATAATCATATTTTCTATGGAAATTCGCTAATAAAACTACAAATTATTCTTATCATTGTTTTGTTTTGTGGATTTAATGAAACTTAGTATTTTTTTATAATATTTTAACATATTCTACAACTAGTCGTATCGACTATTGTATCTACTTACTTAATTGTAATCTGTAAACCACTCCGGCAAGAGAAGTTGCACGGAAACAAGCGAGGTGTTCACCACAATAATAGTAAAACAATGTAATAAAATTTCTAAAAAAAAAAAAAACAATACTGTACAACTACGGTGCAATAAGCTTTCAAAGTTATTGCATATTAAATACAGCTTGTAAACAAGAAATACAAAGACACGACCGACTGAAGTTATATCCTTGACACTAACCTTTTTTCATTTCGTCTAAAGCTCAAACAGTGTTGACCTTTGCTACTTCTGCATTAGATGCAGCCTGCAATAGTTTTTGCCTGAAGTGAGGTATGCCGTTTACATTGTGAGAATCTGAAACAAAGATTTATTTCTAATATTTAAAAATATATATTTGTAGACTTATGATCTTTTATTTACATACTAGCTGGTTCCTGCGATTTGGCTCGCAGATGTGATTAAATAAATGAAAGGTCTATCGGGTAAAAATAGTGTGCCTCACCATTACACACAATTAAAATAGTTCCTTGGCCTAAAAAGGCGCAGTGAATTTTATCCAAATCGATCTATGCATCCCTTTTAGGCCTACGTAAATTATTAGCTATTCACCAACAAACGCTAAAAATCCCATTTTCCACCAGTTTGGTACTCAAAACTGACGATGAACATAAAAATAAAAAAAATTTGTTTCAAGGTGTGTTTAACATCTTTCAATAAATTACATTTCACTACATACTGTTTTGATATATATTTAACATTTAAACCAGCGTTTACAGTACCATACATTAAAACACAGAAGATCTTGCGTCAAAGGGTTAAGCTTTTGATCCAAATCAGTTGTTTTTATTTAAAATGGAACAATGTCACGTTTTCCGCAAAACCCCTGATTTGGTTATAATTTTACAATTTTTTCAATTTTTAAATATTAACCCTAAACATTTCCGGAGTAAAGAGTAGCCTAAATTATTCTCTGAAAAGTTCTCTACATGCGAATGAAAATTGGTACAGCCATTCCGGAGATTAGAGCCTGAACAAAGGGACAGTCAGACAAAAAATTGAAAAATGCTGGTTTAGGTTTTCGTAAAGTGTGAATAACCACATGAGCTTAGAAAAAAGTAGGCCTATTTATTTTGAAATCATAGACAGACACTTCAATTTTATTTATATGTATAGATAGATTAGTTAATCAGTACTTGAGCTGTTGTGGAGTACTTACTGTCTTAAACAAACTAGTGTTATGGTATGAATAGTTTCTCTGGAATTATTAAGATATTATGTATTATATTATATACATATTTTATTATTATTATATAAAAAAGGGCTTTAGATGATAATGGCAACAGATATTAGGTGATATATCTTCTCATTAGAATGTTTTTCAGGCTCTGGTATCATTATTATTTCAGAAATTTTCCATGATATAGGAACATATATGTTGACTTCAGTGCTGGATTGATAAGTTATGCAATCTTTAAAACATCCTTTTTTAGTAACTCTTAGAAGAATTTTTCGATAGTTAGGTCATAACCTGAAGCTTTTCCAGGTTAAAATTGGTTTCAATCTCATTAGCTACTTCACTCATGGTAATGGTAAGGCTTGCATGCCTAGGAATTTGTGGGGCCATGCGCCATCTATGGAAGCACTTCTCAACCTGCCTCCTCTGAACATTCTGCCTTGGGGCTGACACATAACTGAAAACCAGGGTATCTGGTAGGTCACCTAGATAAATTGCAAGGGCTTTAGGGGCGCAATTTATTGTGTCAGATGCGATGAGAAGGACACTAATCTTTGACCGTTCCTTCACGGTTAAGATCGATGGTCTCCAAAAAGGTGCTGGACCTGGATCAAGTAAAAGCACACAAGAGTGGTGTACCGATGGGCTCTAAAATGACCAGCGGAGTTGAAGCAGGAGTTTATAATACCAGGTGCAGCTTATTTAGGGTTAAGGATTATTACCGTCAGTTTTTCTGGCAGAGGTTGTTGCGATTCAGTTCTGCGCCCGTGAAATCCTTAAAAGAGGAATTAAGGATTGATATGCATTGTGATAGCCAAGCCACCTTAAAGGCACAGGAATCCTTCACCTTCGAGTCTAGTTTAGGACTGCTTTAAGGTAGTGCATGAAATGGCAAGACGCAATGAAGTTACTCTTGTAGGCATAAAGGGTAATGAGACGGTGGATTGCCTTGCTAGAGTTAGGGCCCTTCTGTGGACTTGACAAAAGGAGTGTTGTCAAAATATGGACGGTGAAAAGTTGGTCCTCACGTTGGAACGATACTCCTGGGCTTAGGCAAGGCTAAAATGTTCATCTGCCTCTCCAAGTTGAAAGCTCAAAAGCTTCTATTCGTGGGCAGAAACTATCTTAGACAAATTGTAGGAATCCTTACTGGTCAACACCCGGCCAAATGCCTCCTCATAAAAGTTGGGCTGGTTTCGGAAGACTCCTGTCGATTCAGCTTCCTTGGGATTGAATCGGCTCAACACCTGTCGTGCGAATGTAAGGCTCTCGCACGTAGGAGATTCATTGTACTCGGAAGGGCTTTTGTCAGCCCGGAAGAGGTCCATGGTGTTACTCCTCATTGGTTTCATAAGAGAACTGGGATGATCATTAAACACAGTCATTGGGATCGTACCACAATAGATCCTAGTGGGTCACAGTGTTGGGGATTCCTTGGACTCCTCTATCCCATAATAAAAAAAAGTAGTGGCTTTTTTACTGACGATATCATTTGCTAATCAAATGACATGCTGAGTGTTTCTCATTTGGCTGGTACGTAATTCTCCTTGTCTTTGTTATTTTTAGCCCATGTTCCATTTTCATTGGTACTAAATGATTTACTGGTATTTTTAGGCCTCTAATCTCGTTACACGACATTAAATTTGACTTTCTTTGACATGAAAGTTTATTTTTGTCAGTTCATAACTGTTGAACACAAATTTTCGTTTGCTGTAATTTGAGCTTGAGCTTTATTCTTACTTATTTTAATGAACATTTCCATAATTTTCCAAAACTTTTCTTAGAAATCATTGTAGTTGTTTAAGTGTATAGAACAAAAATGTATGAATGAAGATCCTTAGACTCCTCCCCTCGCAGCCCTTGAATGTATGCTCCTCCCACCATCAAGTGTCCAATCTAAGTGCTGTATAATTTTTGCTAATTGTCTGAATGGGCTTCCTTAATAGCTTTGACAAAGAAGTTAATGTGTTTGCCCTAAAGAAGCAATTCTACACTTCTCTCATGCTTATTTTAATGACTTTCGTTGCTGAAAACTATTTTCTTTGCAAAATCGAAACACTTTCAAATTTACTGTACAGTTCATTTACAGTTGAAGATATTAACAACAACTGACCAGATTTTAATCTGAAAGGCAGACTAAATTTAAACACCTACATTTCACATTATTTTTTCATCAAACGATTGCAAATAAACTAATTAAATAAATACAACAATATTCAGGAAGATATTTTTAACTTGCACCATTCCCATTTTAAATCTAAAACGGATCACACGAACTTAAGGGTCGGCTCTAGCTGTCGGCCATGTTGGCTGACACTCCATAAGACCAATGTTAAATTAAAATCCAAATTTTTCCTTTACTTTTGATCGGATAATTATGAACGATATGTCATTTTAAAGCTATGGCCAATATGCATGCAAATGGCTTTTCCAAAACTAAGAAAACATTTTGTTTAATATTTATTAACAATTTAAAACATTGATTTTTAATATTTTTTTATGTTGTCACTATTAATTATAGCGAAAAACTACCAAGCCATTCGCATGAAGAATTTCGTCCCCAAGATTTTGGAATTTTTTTAAAACGCTATTTGAACAATTGCGGGTTTTAAATGGATTTAGGATGAGCAATGTCCGCGTAACCTACCGCCGCTATAGGGAGTCGTAGGTTGCTTTCTGTTTTACTATAGCCGACACTTAACGGAAAAGGACAGAAAGCCGAAATTGCAATGGAGATAAAACATAAATACCTATGCACACTGGAAAACGACTTTGTTTTATTTAACTCTTGGATTCTAATTTTAGTGTAAAAATTACCTTTTTATATTTATTACCCAAATTTTGATGAAATTTTAAATACAAAACGATCCAAGAAATTTAAAAGAATTACATAAACTGATTTTGTTTCAATGGCCAGATATACCATACACAAACATCAAACAAAGTCGGTATTTAAATTGAGTTTGGGCTTTGCTGGAGCTTTAAAATAACATAGGTGCATATTTGGAAAAATATTGTTTTGCTTATTTTATGTGTATTTTTAAATAACAAAAACAAATTTATTGAGCACTTACATCATTTTAAACATCTTAATAAAACTCACGGAGGGTCAGTTTTCAATAACTCGATCCTAAAAAAAAAAAAAAAAATGGCGGCCCTCAAAACAATCACTGGGCTACATGGTTTTGGTCTTTGTAAAAATGTTCTGCTTGTACTTAATCTTATAAAACGAGCAATTCTTGTATATTTGTTTATAAATTTATTTCGGGGATCTCGCTAACGGCTCTAACGATTTTGATGTAAATTTGCATATAGGGGTTTTTTGACGTCAGGAATCGAATGCGCTAGGTCTTATGTCTGCAAAA